>MVJL01002934.1:0-21048 GCA_002156465.1 Macrocentrus cingulum | reverse complement strand
ATAATAAGTATTTAAATTTATAAAAAATAATTTCGAGTTTAATTTAATATTTTTAACATGGGACCGATTACAATAAAAAAGAACAAAAATAATAATACAGACCGAGATATAATTATAAAAATGATAAAATAATTTAGAACCCTACTCGAATGAATGAACAACAAGAAATGGCTGCCGGAAATGCGGAAACCCGGCTATTTATTAACTTTTTAGTTGACAATTTTTATGTGGAAGGAGGTAAATTGTTCCCACATTAAACGCCACGAGTTTACTTGATTAGCAATTTGGAAAACCAAAGCTATTGGCCTTGGAGACACCGTTAGCAATACAGTGCATTCAGTTGTTTTTAAAAATAATTTTAATAATTTATAAAAACGTTGAGTGCTCGGCACGTAACAAATAATATTTATCAAATTTTGTAAAATATTCATGTAAAGAATAATACAACAGTCCATCAACACAAATTTTTTTGTAATGACATATACATAGAACAGTTGGAATAAAATATTTACTGTTATTATTCAATAAAAAAAAAAGCAAATTTCGAAAATTCTAAAACCTTAATTTTCGTCAAAAAATATCGAAATTTTCAAATTTTCTCTAAAAAATTATGAATAATTTTTACTACATTCGAATGAACTAATGAAAAGAAATTTTTTCCTTCGATTTTGAGTTGTCTTTAGCTATTTTTTCCATAAAAACTTAAAAATTTCTAAAAATTTCAATTAATTCAACTCTAATTAATTTTGAAAAACAATTAAAAAAATTTTTTTTCACTGCGATTTTAATTTTTTAACCATTTTAATAAGATAGTTTTCAAATTTTTCAATATATTTCAATAATAAATAATGAATTTGCAAGTAAAAAAACCATCATTTTTTATTTTAACATCGTTCAGAAATAGAAAAAAAAATTTTTTAATTACTTTTAAGTTCAATATACGCCATAAAACGGAATGAAATTTATTAAATAAATAGAGTGATGGTCTGACTGGACATTGATATCTGAAAGACGATGTTAGCCATTACTCGTCGAGTCCATTAACAGTTCAATAGAGGGTATACAGTGTGCAGCTCTTGTTACTTTCCTACGTGAAAACCAAAGAAGAACATTAAACTTTCTGAAAAGTGCTTCTCCATCTAACTACATCAACATTGAACGATGCTCTGCGCCACCATCGTCACTTTTTACCTGCACTCGGCGGACCGCGCGCGCACAGAAACTCGTCGCACTCTCATTAAATACACGGTATTAGCCCGAGCGAGATTTGGCGTGGTGAAAAACGCGGTGAAA
The DNA here is from genome assembly GCA_002156465.1 of Macrocentrus cingulum. NCBI lineage: Eukaryota > Metazoa > Arthropoda > Insecta > Hymenoptera > Braconidae > Macrocentrus > Macrocentrus cingulum. Next base: position 19,755 of record MVJL01002934.1, on the reverse strand, counting down.
TGGGGAGAGGTGCACGGCGGCGCTGCTAAGAGGAAAAAAAAGAGACGAAAACTATTGATGGCCCGGGAGTGAGAAAATTCAATCAGCAATAGTGCTTCAAACTCAGTGAAAAGAGATGATGCTCTTCGATCGGATAAAACGCGACTATATCTGCTCGACGACCTCGAAAGCCATGATGGTATAGTTACACACAACAAGATAGAAGAAAGAAATTTAGTAAATTGAAGTTCCTCATATATCTATATATATTGGCTGATGATAAAAATCAATTGTATTCAGCAGTAATTCACTTTCCCGTATATCGTATAGAATTTTATACGATTTTTTTTCTCGTCTTAAACTTCGTAATCTCTTAGGGGGAAAAAAAAATATTAAATATCTCGCTCGGGCCATCTCGTTACTCAATCGATCGACATATAGTCGAGTGGAGAATAAAAAACTAATGCATTCAAATAAAAAAAAAACAACTGGCAAATATATATTATTTTTTAATGTTAATATTCTTGATGGATATTACGTGCTGAGCACTCAACGTTTTTATAAATTATTGAAATTATTTCCAAATTCACAAATATCGCTGATACTTCATTCTGGATATTCCCAAAGTCAAAAGGTTTGATTTTCGTAATCAAACCCCCTCGACATGGCATAACCCGAAAAGTATTGCTTAAAATTATGAAAAAAAATTATTTTTTTTCACTTTTAACAGTAGTTTATTCCGTTTTAAGGTTAAAAATATTCGATATTTTTGCTCAAAAATACCCTAAAACGCCTGAAAATAAAAGTGTTCTCTTATATATTTTTCTTTCGTCAAATTCGTAGCAATTCTTAAGCATAAAGACACAGATTAGTTAAAGTTCAAAATCGAAAAATCTTTTTGGCTGACTGAAAAAAGGTTTTACTACTGAAAAACTTGGTATTTTTCTTCTTTTTTTTTTTGTTAATTTTCGTGCTGCAGGAGAGCAGGAGAGTTTGTTTATAATTTATAAACAAATAATTAGCTATTTTTTCCATAAAAACTTAAAAATTTCTAAAAATTTCAATTAATTCAACTCTAATTAATTTTGAAAAACAATTAAAAAAATTTTTTTTCACTGCGATTTTAATTTTTTAACCATTTTAATAAGATAGTTTTCAAATTTTTCAATATATTTCAATAATAAATAATGAATTTGCAAGTAAAAAAACCATCATTTTTTATTTTAACATCGTTCAGAAATAGAAAAAAAAATTTTTTAATTACTTTTAAGTTCAATATACGCCATAAAACGGAATGAAATTTATTAAATAAATAGAGTGATGGTCTGACTGGACATTGATATCTGAAAGACGATGTTAGCCATTACTCGTCGAGTCCATTAACAGTTCAATAGAGGGTATACAGTGTGCAGCTCTTGTTACTTTCCTACGTGAAAACCAAAGAAGAACATTAAACTTTCTGAAAAGTGCTTCTCCATCTAACTACATCAACATTGAACGATGCTCTGCGCCACCATCGTCACTTTTTACCTGCACTCGGCGGACCGCGCGCGCACAGAAACTCGTCGCACTCTCATTAAATACACGGTATTAGCCCGAGCGAGATTTGGCGTGGTGAAAAACGCGGTGAAATGGGGAGAGGTGCACGGCGGCGCTGCTAAGAGGAAAAAAAAGAGACGAAAACTATTGATGGCCCGGGAGTGAGAAAATTCAATCAGCAATAGTGCTTCAAACTCAGTGAAAAGAGATGATGCTCTTCGATCGGATAAAACGCGACTATATCTGCTCGACGACCTCGAAAGCCATGATGGTATAGTTACACACAACAAGATAGAAGAAAGAAATTTAGTAAATTGAAGTTCCTCATATATCTATATATATTGGCTGATGATAAAAATCAATTGTATTCAGCAGTAATTCACTTTCCCGTATATCGTATAGAATTTTATACGATTTTTTTTCTCGTCTTAAACTTCGTAATCTCTTAGGGGGAAAAAAAAATATTAAATATCTCGCTCGGGCCATCTCGTTACTCAATCGATCGACATATAGTCGAGTGGAGAATAAAAAACTAATGCATTCAAATAAAAAAAAAACAACTGGCAAATATATATTATTTTTTAATGTTAATATTCTTGATGGATATTACGTGCTGAGCACTCAACGTTTTTATAAATTATTGAAATTATTTCCAAATTCACAAATATCGCTGATACTTCATTCTGGATATTCCCAAAGTCAAAAGGTTTGATTTTCGTAATCAAACCCCCTCGACATGGCATAACCCGAAAAGTATTGCTTAAAATTATGAAAAAAAATTATTTTTTTTCACTTTTAACAGTAGTTTATTCCGTTTTAAGGTTAAAAATATTCGATATTTTTGCTCAAAAATACCCTAAAACGCCTGAAAATAAAAGTGTTCTCTTATATATTTTTCTTTCGTCAAATTCGTAGCAATTCTTAAGCATAAAGACACAGATTAGTTAAAGTTCAAAATCGAAAAATCTTTTTGGCTGACTGAAAAAAGGTTTTACTACTGAAAAACTTGGTATTTTTCTTCTTTTTTTTTTTGTTAATTTTCGTGCTGCAGGAGAGCAGGAGAGTTTGTTTATAATTTATAAACAAATAATTTATAATTTATAAACAAATAAATGAATAAATAAATAATTTTTTTACAAGTAAATTCATTAACAGTTAATTATATAATAATATACTTGGCTACAAAAAAGGTAATTGCAACTCAATAAATAAGAATAATTTGCAAAAATCATATTATATTTTCAAAAATTTTTCTATCTATAAAAGAAGCAAGTTTAAATTAAAAAGTTAACCAACCGACAATCCTATACATAAACCCAATTTTTTTTAAAGATAATAATATATATTTACTGTATTTTCTAATAAAAAAAAACTCACTGTCGACTCCGGCTGACCATTGTAAAGTTATACTACTGAGAAACCAGAAGTTTTTCGTCAATTTTTCTTAGTTTTTTCAATAAAAACGTTCAATAAAAAAGTTCTATACTTAACCGACTTAAATATATGAATGCAATATAAATGAATAATGAAAATTTGTCACTGTTTAGACCAAAATTTGTTATTTTTTAGACCAAAAATAAAATAATTACAACTTAAAATTTTCTGAAATTGCTAATTTAAATCAACATATCATCTAAACTATAGAATAAAAACAATTTTATCACGGAATCTCTTTTGCAGAGAATTGTATTACCTAAAAAAAAGGTTCTGAACAAAATTTATCTAGCTTGCATCCTTATCAAGATATCAGAAATCGAAAAGATCTCAATTTTGGGCTATGCGTTTTTTTTTTTTAATTTTTCCCACGCCATATTTTAGATTTATAATTTTTTACAAAAAGCTTCCTGATAACTCACTGACTCCGTTATTCTATAAATAATTTTTTTTTAATGTAAATTATGATAAAGAATTGTATATAGAGTAACTGGACAAGTATTTTGATTATTAAAAAAATTATAAATCGAACATAATGTTTAAATGATATAATTATCTGCTTATTGAGGCTTGAACACCAAAAAATATTCAAATAGCAATCATTTTCCATCAAATTTCCCTTAAGGAGTTTCGATGATGACATGAAAAAAGTTCCATAGATTTGAAACTTTTGTCAATTAATGGTTTTATGATCGAGCATATATGGTTTAAATTTTAAATCATTTCACCACCTGATTTATGAGAAAATGTGACTTGAACTTGCGATTATACGCCGCTATCGCCCTAAGAGCCTATGTATATAAAGAGCTATATTTGAATTCCCAATTTCTCGTAAACGAAGTGGACGAATATTGAATAAAACTTGAAATATAGCTGCAGAAAAGACAGAGCAATAAATGGTTAGTTTTTTGTTTCGCTGAAACTTTTTTGATTTTTCGATTTTTGAAAATTGATTTTCTAATCAACGAATTAACAAAAAAGTTTTTATAATACCACTTTTGGATAGCCAATAGGGCACTTGAATCTAATAAAATCAAAATTGGGCCTCTGACTGATTTAATATCGGAGATACAATACATTTTGAATTTCTCTCATTTTGGGATAGCCATCGTGATTCCTTAACCGTACCTGCAGATACGGTTAAAATTATCAGGATCATATTTGGAAAATTTCTCAACAAGAGAGATGAATTTTGTCTCAACAAGGAATAAACGACAATGCGATGATTAACACTAGTTCTGGATAAGTCTATAACCCCTTGCACTGGCACAGAAGAGAGACTGTGGTATGAGAGTCGATGCTCAATGTCGAATAACTCCAGTAATGGTGCCCTGCAGAAATTCAAATTAGAGGTAACGAGGTCATGGAAGGAAATGGATGATAACAGGCGCGAGATAACCTATACCATCGACAGTAGTGTTGGGTGTACAAAACGAGGCAACTATAGAGGGGCAAGTTAAACAATTCACCGCACTAGTACTGTCGTCTTCCTCTGCCTGCTACGTATACCCACGAAGACGCGAATCGCGCGCAACTGCCAGGTACAATAATTGAGATAAGGCAGCAACCCCTTTATATAAGCCTTCAACCGACTACCAGCAAACTCATGATAAGCTCTTATTATGGACACGATTATAAGATCTACCGAGTTAACCCTCTCAATCAACACTGCCATTGGAATTCCCGTCTTAAAATCCGTCTCCTATACATTTCATAACTTCATTGTATAACGAATTGTTCATTAAAATTGTATTTCAGGGGTTATAAATTCCGTTAGAGTTTTCAAAAGGTAATTTTTTTTGCGTTTTCGGAATACGCACACTGAAAGAAGGATTTAATAACAGTGAATAAAATTTACACAGATACCATTGCTTATAAAATACAGGTTTACTAACAGTTGAAATGACGTTTTATCACAATTAGATAATAATTCAATTATATAATTGACGCAGTCGAAGAAAAAAAAATTTATTCGTTTACTCCACATTAGCCTATATATAATTTGCACACTTTAATTTTGTCGATAATTATGTATAATAGAGTCGGTAATTATTTTTAATGGTTGTCAATTGTTGTTGAAATGATAGGTCATTATATATCCAGAAATTCCATGGCGTTATTATGAAAATTTCTTGAAAAAACTCATTAGTAGGCATTTAAAATATTTTAAACAAATATCTCAGTCGAAAAACCGCTAAGTTTAATCTAAATAAGCGAATTTTTATACATAAGATAAAATTCAATGGAAATTCTGTGCATTGATGTTGCTGATCTCTATCCTATATTCCAAAAAACGAGAGAGAGAGAGAGAGAGAGAGAGAGAAATCGAAACGCTGAAGCCACGATTCTTTATTGTTCACAATCCACATCACGTGACGAGCGCGCGTTTTCAACAATTCCCTATGTATTCAAGTATAAATAAAAAATACAAAAAGCGCGCGCTCGTGCATGCTGTCATTTGCTTATTATATATCTTTGGAAATTAATATTAATTTAAACAAAAAGGCGCTCACAGCAGGTCAGCTCTCTCATTTAAAAATATGTATTGGAAGCAATTTCGCTTCTTTATTGAAAATTTATAATCCGATATTTTCACCCTTGTGTTATATTATTTTTGAGGAGTTGTACCTCTGCTGTAAAAAAAGGCTAGATATCTGAAAAATTGATAAATAAATATAAAATAGCAAATTTAAAAAATTGAAGGATGACGAGTTTAAAGGAGTTTTAATGATAACATGAAAGTATATATAGTTGCAGGGATTTGAAACTTTTATCAATTAATGGTCTAATTATCACGCATGTATATGGTTTGAATATTAAATCATTTGATCACATGGTTTATGAACCCATGTCACCATCTTGTTAATTTTCCCATAACATCGATTCCAATTTTTTTTTAAATCTAAGTACATGCGAAACAATATTTCCATGCATAAATCGTACGTTTGACATTAAAACTGCGATATCCAGCTATTTCCCTGTTTTTAATCAAAATATCTTCAAAACTACTGAACATTGTTGTCAAAAGACCGTTTTATAGAAAATTTTCCCATTTAAAAAAAAAAATGTTCGCAGCAAAATTCACCTAATTCAAATCTTTATCGAAACATTATCAAATATCGCAAATAATAATCCAAAAAACGATTCTCCGCGCATACAAATATATCTTTTTTTAAATATCTATATAATCTCCCATCATAGATACAGTGATTGATGTAAAAAAAAGACAAAAAAACCAATGAACCTGCAGCTAATCCAGCTCTGAGTAATCCACACAAGTGCTTGACTGTTTGGTTTTCTTTGCAATTAACAGAATACCCAAAAGCGTCGCTCTGTTGGAGCCTTTCACTCATGTCCTCCCTGGCACTGCGGCTTATTTGTTCACGTCCTGTCGTGCTACTCTATCGAATCCCCCTCGAATAATCCTCGTGCAACAACTGCAACACGCGGGCGAGGGAAAGAGAAAACAGTGGGCCAATAAGCCTCGTATTTCATGCTTTGTTGTGTTTGTTTCAATGTGCATCTTGCAATGCGACTTTTTCTTCGTTTTTTATTACCGAGGCTTATACTCTTTGATTCGTTTTAACAATACGCCAAGGAAACAGTGCAGCGTATATACAGGCATCAGAGAGAAATCACTGGTGTGAGAATGGAAACACAGGAGTCCTATACTGGTGTTGACTTTAATTCGCTTACCTATAGAGACCGTTTCGTAGCTTGGGCTTTCAGGCGGCATTGATCCAGGTGTGTCGGAGTTTGACTCTCGAGCTCCAACTAAGCCCTGCTCTGGGTGACTTGACGAGATCCGAATCCTGTCGATATACGGGGCTCAGTTCTCCTATGTATTGTTCCACATCGATGTAAATTCTATTTTCAGTTACTCCCTTTTTTTCAATTTCTCACTGATGCTTTTTCAATTTTTATCTCAAACTTCTTTTTTTATCAGAGGAATTTCCGTCCATTTTTTTTTGTTAATTAATTTTTTTTTTTCGTTTGCTGTGAGGGAAAATTTTTTTTTGTTTTGCAGAGTTTAAAAGGCGTGAAAAAAATATTTGACATATTCTGTGTACCTATGATGAGTTTTAAAAAGATTTTTTGAATGAAAAAAAAATACAAATGAAGTTATTGTAAAAAAAAAATACAGCAAAAATCTTCACAAGCCGCGTTATATCCTATAAATATACAAACTTTTTGATTGTTTATATTTTCTAAATCAGTTTGACGAGTCAGAAAAGACTCAAATTTTTCGAAAGTTGCGCCATGAGGACGGCAGCAATAGTTAGATTTCTAGGAAATCTACTAAAAAGTAATATAAATGAAATTTTTATACTTATAGTGACTTGTGGAAATATCGATATTTTTTTTTTTATGTATATGGATTGAAGGAAAATTCGTAAATAAAATTTACTGAGGATATATAAAAGTTCCATGGAGAAATTTGTATTGTATTTGTTATTGTTTGACAAATATTTGCTTGAGAAAATGGGGTTCGGTCCCATCGTGTTTGTGTTCTCACGTCTATTTTTGTTACGCGAAGTTGTTTGAGCGTATTTGTCTATTTCTTCGTATACTCTGAATTGGCAATCAATACCAATCACATTTAATTAATTGGATATGTTAATGAAAGTACGGATTTTCCTCTGACAATCATTTATTTGAGATGACGGAACTTTCACTTTTATCACTTTATGTAAATTCAATATTTGGAGATGTTTTAACGAGTTATTCTGGTGCTTGTGTATTTTTACAACGAAAGTTGAATAGTGCCTCGATGGATTTTTACAAAAAGAAATTAAATAATGTCTCATCAATCACATTAGACAGAATTAATTCATTTAAACTTGATGAAAACAAGATTTATAAAAAGGTATAAATTCTTTATTCTATTACATTCTGGCTGAGTGTGTCAGAATTTAATTAAATAAATTATTTTCTCGATTTTTAGGGTGTCAATAGACCCCTAAGATGTTGAGCTGTTGGTTTTTTGTTTAAAGGTAGGTTTTAATAATAAAAATTTTAATTTAGAAAAATAATTCTGAGCTTATTTTAACACTTTTAGCACGGATAATAAACAAAATACAAAGAAAATAGATATAAATAATAACAGAGACTGAAATACAATTATATAATTGATAAAATAATTTAGAACCCTACTCGAACGAGTGAATCACAAAAATAACTGCCGGAAATGCGAAAACTCGGCTATTTATCAACTTTTTAGTTGACAATTTTTATGTGGAAGGAGGTGAAACTCTTCGACATTGCAATGCCAAGAGAAATCTATGAACGATTCAATATTTTAGAATCTACGAGAGAGACGATCTGGCAAGATCTCTGGTGATCACCAGAGATATAATAAGATCTCAGTCTGTATTAGTAATTTATAATAATAATAGTAATAATAAAACCATTAATAATCGTGTGAGTATTAATGGTTTTTTCAAAGCTTAGTCGGATATTTTACTAACTTCCCTTTCATAATTTATTCCAAATGTATGTATCAACTATCATCAGACAAACGAATCAAGATGATGGTCGAGCAGTCTTAACGTCAAGCAACAGATCAATGAAGTTAAGCACTCGTGAGGAGGTTCCGTACTTGCATGGGTGACCGCGGAGTTCCGAAAGTTATCTCGTAAATTCGATATTCATTTGTTTTTTCATCAAGTCGATTATTTTTTACATGATGTAACACGTAAGAAATAATATTTTTATATAATTTTTAGGTTATTGATTAAAATATATATTTATTACATCTCCACACATCTCCTGAGATCTAATTTGATCTTACCAAAATTTTGATTAAAGTTGATCTCAGGCTTTTGATCTCGTCCGGATCAAATTTCATTTTTCACGGGTAGAGATTCTAGTATTTACTGTATCCTGGAAAAAAATTTTAGAAAATATGCAAATCGAATTAACGTGCGATCTAGTAAGAAATTTGTTCTTTTATTTGCTGTAGAGTTAGGCCAAAAGACAAGATTGGAGTTAGTATATAATACTGACTCGACATGCAGAGCCATCCATATGTTCATGAGGACGGACGAGGTTTGCTTTTCAGCGACCCGGAAACGTTTGACGAATAACGAGAAAAGCAACGACCATGCGGAAGAGAAAACGGGTGGTTTATCTTTACTGCCCGGTAGCGAGACGTTACTCCCGCATGAAACTCGATTAAAGTCCCATTACAAGTTTTACGAGCAAGTGCGTTTTCAGTGCCCGTATGATACCTCTATTCGACGTGGCGATAGGGCGCGAATAGCTAGAAATAAAAGTCGTGAAAAGCAAGAGGAAAAAAAAATCAGTCATCTCTCATACTCGACCTACGAAGCTTCTATACAGGTTTTCACCCTTTTAACCAATGTTTATCCAAGTCTTTGAGAATTATTTTTATGAATTTATCTAGACTATAAAGTGTACAAAAGTGTAAAATAATAAAACTTTCAACATAAAAATAATACAGATTTATTTTACTTAAGAAATTACCATGATCATTTTAAGATAAAAAAAATTTAGAACTTAAAAAAAATCGAAATATCAAAAAAAATCACGTCAAAAAAAAACGAACCAGTTATTGCTCTGTCTTTTCGGCAGCTATATCTCAAGTTTTATTCAATTTTTCCATTTTGTTTACAAGAAATTAGAAATTTAAAAATCTAATATCTTAAAGAGGCCCATTTTACCTCCTGGGGAAATTCCACATGTTAAAATAAAAAAATGTAAAATTGATTTTTAATCTCATAAACAGTTAATAAATTCATTTATAAATTCGCGAATGTTTTTTTAAACAATATAACATTATTGTTTTATTAAAAATCAATTTTTTGTAGAATCAAAAAAAAAAAATTCAACACCTCTAAAATATAATTACGTTTTTTCACTTTTACATTACCAATACAAAATATTTTAATTCAACTTAACCACAAAACTTAAATACGTTAAATAATTTTAATAAACTTTTGCGCAATTTTTAAAATTTTTTTAGAGACAAAAATAGAGGAAAAAAACCGTTCTTCAGTACCAAACTTCAAACGATGCTCGGTATGATGTATAAAAAAAAATGGAAGAGGGTATATAGAATTTTTTAAAAAATTCGAAAATATTTTATAACCCGCTCGCGGCGTTACTCGATTTTCTCGTGTGCCACTTCTTGCATCAGTATTACTATTTTCGCTGAAGTAGCATCGCCAACTTGAGACTGCTTTCTCGACGCTAGAATATGCCATATCAGAGAGGGAACATAGATGTTCCCTCTGCCTGGAGTAATATCGTAGAAAACCCGGACCCTGAATATGCTGGCTTGCATCAATTCCACAGTAGCTCGACAGAAACACCTCAACAAGCATGTTGAAACGCAGTTCAATAGTCAGTTAGTGATCTGCACGGTCATATGAAAAACAAAACAAAAAAATAGCGAAATTTAATACTCGAAAAATGTGACAAACTATTGGAGGTCAATCCATACACCAGTTAAACGTCATATGTTTTGATGTTCTTTTTGATTAGATTGTCATTTTATTAACATTTTATTTTTTATTCACTTCATTCTCTTGTTAACTTTCGTTGTGTCAAGACGTTGTCAAATAAACTAATTAATTTTCCCTGCAATTCCCTGATTAATTGCCTAAATATCTAACACTAACACTTCAAAAAAGACAAAAAAAAACTTGTGGGAAGCTGGCAAGTGCCGAAAGTGAATTTTTCCTGTGAAAACAAAACAAAATATTTACATAAAATGCATATATATAGTCTAACCTTATCTTTCAAAGTCATGTCAACCGATCTAAGATGTGTTTTAGAACATTTGGTTGGGATTAAAAAGAATTTTGATTTTTTTATCAAAAACTCCATAGGCAGCTTTTAAACAGTTTTCATGATTTTAAAAAATTTTTAATGATAGCTTAAAAAATAGGCGAGATAAAAGAAAGAGTTACTCGAGTTAAATGATTTGGAATAAAATTTCTTACAAAAAAAATTATGTAAAGTTTTTTCTATTGGATTTTTTTGATTTTTCAAAATATTTCAAAAATATAACAAAAAATGGTACTGTAGTTAAATGTTTTGAAATTCAATTTTCTAGAAAAAACAATACACAAAAACTTTTGTATTACTCTCAATTTTCGAGAAATTTTTTATTTTCAAAAATTCTTATTTTTCAAAATATCTCTAAAAAAATGAAAAATATAACAAAATTTTATTCTACATTTTTTGTAGAGAATTAAATTTTCTATAATTTACCTTTTTTAACATTTTTCATTGTATCGCTTATTTACTGAGTTATCAAAATATTAACAAACACACAAAAGATAATATTAACCGTCTGTTTGACATTATAATGGTCTGATATATAGAACAAAATTGAAAATACAAAAATTATTATAACGTAATATAATTTTCTAAGTATGACAAAAGAGCCCATCAACATCATATTTTTATTAATTTTGCAACAAATTGAGGTGGACGAGAGTATTTCAACAGCATCAATATGAAATTCTCTTGTGCAGCTGGCATTGAAAGCCATTTTGTGTAGGGCATACAACCTTTCATGTTGAAAATTAAGTTTGTTGGCTGAAATATTTGAGTTGATTGAATTTTCAATCATTTCAAATTGACTAATCAAATCATAAGATTCACAAAGCGATGAATACAGAAAAGAAAATAGCAATTCGATATGCATTAACCCACATAATATTTTATGCAATAGTTAAATATAATTAAAATATATAACTGACGATTAAAAATAATTATATTTCAATGACTACAAGCCTTGCTTATAACCTATTTTCACCAACACACACTTGATTTTTTCCGCATGCCCGCGATTTCGTTAATTATCCAACAAAAACAGCGGGCCAAGTCCCACGCTCTCTTTCATCTATACACACACAGTTTTACTTACCCACCACCGCCCTATAATGTGCATTCACTAGAGGCGATTTGACCCCTTGTGCTGCCATCCAAGATACACTCTATACATAAAAAACTTTATCAAGCATCCATGTATACGTTAGTACCACCAAAAAAACCTTGGAAAATCGATAAAAGAAACTTTGCTCAATATTCTTATATAACTCCCATATTATACTTTCTGGCCCATAAAAAATTTTTCTCGGTGAGAATTAATGTTTTGTATAATGTAGTTTTACGAGGTCAAACTTCATGGCCCGTTTTATCAACATTTTTAATGTTTAATATGGCAAGAATATGAGTTTGAAATAATTTAAGAATATTTTTTTAATATTTAATTGAAAACTAATGTATTATCAATTGTTAAACAAATCCCATGGATTATAGTTTCTAGAAATATATTCATATAATTATTTTTTTTATAATTTAATTCACATAAAGTAAGGATGTAAAAGAGATACATTTTATTTGTGAATAAAAAAAATACTAGATTCGTCAAACTTTAAAGAAACTTTCATCAATAATTTTTTTTTTTTATTTCAAGTAATAAATCATTTATTGAATTGAAAATACTTTATCACAATGATAGCCACAACACAAAAAAAAAAAAAAAAACATTTTTTTCTATGGAATTTGAAAGGAAATATCCCTTAAAAACTGTTTTCATGATTTTTTTTTGGTTTTTTGTTGATAACTTGATTTCTAAATAAGATAATGAAAATTTTTATGTCAGTAAAATAATTGGAAATTTAATTTTCTAAAAAAATATATATAATAAACTTTTTTTTCATATTTGACTCTGTTTTCGAGATATTATGAAAAATAAAAATTTCAAAAAACATTATTTAACATTATTTGTATATAATTTAATTTTTAATATTTAAACTTGTATAAATTTTTTCTCATCATCAAAAATCAAAAAAATTGTGAAATCTCCGACAGAAATCTTTTTTATTCAATTCTATGATAGGAATTCAACTTTTTCCACGAAAAAAAAACTCCTAAAAAAACAAAAAATAAAAAAAAAATGATTCCCATCTTCAGAAAATTAATTATAAGTAATAAAATGAGCCATGAATCTTTTTAAAATTTCTTCAAAAGATTTCATCATTTGTTTTTTTTTATTTTCCTGCATTTTTAATTAATACCATTGTTAATTTGTGTTACCAGGTCAGGATGTTGGCATGGCCCTGTCTCCACTAATCGGAATAGTCACCGGAGCTTTGCTGACCTTCGTCTTCATTATACTCATCATAGTAGTGAGAGCAAGACGAGAACGAATATCCAAACCAAGGCATGAAAAACCAGCGGAACTCAGAGAAATTCCTACTCAACCATACTCCAACCCAAGTCCTCAACAAACAGTGGAAACGGATCCAGATGTCATTCCAAATAAATTTGGTGAGTTGCTCACATGAAAACAAAAAAACAAAATAAAAAAATAATTTAATTCCATCAAGCAATGAAATTTCTGTTCCATCAACAATATTGAAAATTAACTGAAAAAAATTTTATTAAGCAAATTGTAAAAAAAAAAAAGTAATAAAAAAATTGATATTCAATATAAAACGCTACTCAATCTGAGTCAATAAAACTGACACAGAATAAAACAAAAAAACAAAATATTATTTTTTTATTCGCCAAAAAAAAAAAAAATGTAAAATACTTTTATTAACCATGGGATATACTTGAAATTAATTTTTTTTATGATAAAACAATTTTTCAATCAACAATTGAAGCAATAAAAGAGCCCAATATATGGAAAAAAAAATTTTTTTTTCGACATTTATTGAATTAAAATTGTTTTAAAGTCACAAAATAGGATTTTATATTAAATTAAATTATCCATCACTTGAAATAGATTAAATAACACATTATTTATCAATAAATTCTAACTAAAAATCAATTTATCGCGCATTAAAAATCGCCTTAATCGTGAAAAAATGAAAATTGTGTCAGGCGAAAGTGCAAATTCTTGTTAACTGATGAATCGTATATAATTTCACAGAGGGAAACCTAGTGGAGGTGAGTCCACCGAGCTACCCAGGAAGCTATTCATCAGGTCATTGGGTAACTCCAGGCCCAACTCCAAGCATCGATGAGCTATGTCACAAGTTTACCGGGCGACCGACTGAATTGAGGCTACCATCGAGAAGTACTATTCCAACGCTGCCAAATGCACCAATCACTGGCGTGGTAGTTGGTGCGGGTCAGGGAGTCTTTGTAGCTGGTGAGTGCCTGGACGGCGAGGCCATTAAACGACGCCTAATGGCAAACAGGCTGCCGGAGAGCTGTGTCTAAATTGTTGCGTAAATGCCTGATGATGAGAAGAACAAACTAAATAATATTATACAAAAAAAAAAAGCCCAGTCCACAAAAAAAGAGAGATACATTTTATTTGACATGGATCTTTTCGTGCTTCCATAATACGAGCGGCTGGATAATCCAATGAAGAAAAAAAAATTAATGGCGCGGGGAAAATCCATGCTGCAATCGTCGATATGCGGCAAGACTGCAAACTCGAATAGTAGACCAGAGCCAATTATGTAATCGAGCAGCGAAACTCCACGAAATTCTCGAATACGTGCGGGGTGCACGCTTAGAGGATTCACGATCTAACGCGCGCACACTTGCCAAGTCCGAGGGAACCTGTGAAGATGGATGAGGGAAGCGCGTGAAACGTGGGTGGTGGCGTGTGATGGGGAGGAGTTGAAAGAGCAAGAGAGAAGTTGTATGGAAAAGCCAGTGAGTTCAACAAGGAGCAGGCAGATGTAATTTACCAGATAGCACAGGGCTCGCTAGCTCTTCTCATCCTCTATTCGATATATAGATAACTACTCGTGTGATTAACGAATAAAAATTGACTTTTCCCCGAGTAAAATTCTGCCAAACGCGACCTAGTTTGATAAATATCACCTCCCGCAATATATTTCGGTTGCCATCAGTTTATTTATCTTCGTTAACTTGTGGAAAAAAAATTTTTTAACCAAAGACTACTGATTAGTTCTTCGAGATTTTAAGTATTTATAGACGGAGGAGAATTAATAGTGATTTTTGATGAAATAGCTCGACTTTGATCTAAAGAAGAAAAAATTTTTATTATAATTATACAATAAAAACTACTACTAATAACATAGTGATAAACTATACGTACAGTAGAGATTCATAGTTGCAGTAATTTTTTACTTTTATATCATAAATCGTTGCAAACAGGCGATTATAGTTACAAGTAACGTGGATTCTTTTGAATCACTATTAATAGTGAAACTATTAATAGTGAAAAAATAGTACATTTTGCTACTCTATTTAGCATCGTACTATGTACAAATTAGTATTATTGCATAAACCGAGAAAATCACTATGATCACTCATAGTATATAATCATAGTATTTTGCATGGTAATATATGCGCATATTAAAATTATTATATCGATTTCAGAAAAATATTGTGATTTTTCATAGTAGTTTTCATAGTACAAGAATAGTAGGAAGTACTATTTACTTAAAAAACAAATTTTATCTCGATTCATCGTTGAATATATTGTTAAAATTGTTTATAGTTTCAACTAATTTTGTTTATTCAAGTGCTTAGTGAAAATACTACCATGTGATTACTAGTGACACTATGAATATAGTCAAACATACTGTATCTTGTTTACTATTCATAGTATTTCGTGCACATCGTGGAAATTGAGAATACTATGATTTTCGTAGTAGTTTTTTTAGTATAAGCATAGTAAAAAAATACTATTCACTCAAAAATATGATTTCGACTCCAATGGTCATTGAAATACCCTCGAAATTGTTGATGGCCTCAAACTCTCTACTAATTTTATTTTTTGAGCACTTAGTAAAAAACTACTATGTGATTAACGTAACACTATTATCGTAATGCAAAATACAGTACTCGGTGTATTATATTTTTTATAGTTTCGCGTGCTTATAATATAAGCATTGAGAAACATTGATACTATAATTTTCCATAGTAGTATTCACAGTATGAGCATAGTTGATAAAACTATTAACCCAAAAATTTAATTTTCATCTGAATCGGTCATTTAAAAAAACATTGAAATCGTTGATAGCCTTAACAAAGAAAACTACTATTAATAGTGTCACTATTACCACCATGAGAAATATAGTACTTTAAATAATATATTTTTCATAGTACCAAGTCTCAATTATAGATACGTAAATCTGAAATACTATAATTTTCCATAGTATTTTTCATACTATTGACGAAATAGTGGAACCTAAAAATAATTTTAAAAAATACCGAGTTGAAACAAGCTAACAGCATTATTACTGTCAAAATAAATTGAAATCATTCAAATTGAAAATTCTTATAGTTACTGCAACTATTTATTATTTAACTGTACTTATAGTAGAGATAGTACTACTGAGCAAAAAAAAATACTAAATTTTCCCATCTAAATGGTAAAAAAAAAATTGCTGAACAGAACGGGCAAAAAAATTACTATTAATTTTTCACTGCGTACGTTTTCAACTATGAAACGAGTGACTGAAACTATTTAACTGTAATTAATGATGAATAATTAATTGAAATGCTATAATTGGCAATCTCTTGTGTTCGTCTAATTGGTATCTCGAGTCAGTGTAAAGTAATAAAGAAATTTTAAAACACATACTAGATTAAAATTTACCATAATAATCTGTATATAATTGTTACGAATTCGAAAAGAAAAAAATTGATGACTCATCATGCAGAAGAAGCTATTGTATTGTATTGATAAAGTGATGAAATGTCTCAATGTAGTCTATAAACATTTTTATCGTATCTAATTGAATGACAAAAAAATTAAAAACGACGAAATGGACTGTTTTATTCTGTGGATTTCATTATTAAAATGTAAATATTAAATATAAGAGATTAACAGACTCTGTGTAAATTCAATATTATTTATTGCTATTAAGTTGATGACGTCATAGACATATTCATATCGTAAACTCATATCATCTAATAACTCGTATGTATATATACATATCCAGACAAATGTTTTGATTCGAATAAAGGATTGACTGTCGAACATTAATTCAAATCCCAATGACTAATTTCCATTCTTGTGTTACATTCCAACTCAGTAACAAGAATTTAATTAAATAAATCATTTTCCCGATTTTTAGGATATCGATAGACCCCTTGGATATCATGCTGTTAGGATTTTATTTCAGATGATTTTTAATTTTAAGTTTAAAACGCTAGTACTCAACACGTAAAATTTCGAATTTTTGCCGGACGAAAACATTGAAATCTCTCCAATGTAAATTATAAAAAAAAAAAAAAACGATATTTTTTATTGAAAAATGAAGGAGAGGTGATGCTAGTTTTACTTTAGTATAAAAATTAATAAATTATGGTATTTTTTTTTTGCCAATTTTCAATGCGACAAATAATTTTTTTATTATTATATGTTGGATAAATTTCAATTTTTCTGCCCTGCACCTCATAGTTGTGTGATACATCCTTGAAAGAATAAAATTTTTTTTATTAAATCAATGATTTAAAGACACCAGGTATTTTTATTGCAACAAAACGACCCTTTTAACCCAAGTGCAGCAATTGGAATTTTCCAATAAGTCCAAGTATTTTCCAGAAGCTATTGGAATGCTGCAACTTTCTTATTCATCTAAATGAGGCGAATGCAATAAGTCTAAGAGACTATCTTGATGACAAATCAAGCGCCCGAATCTTTGACTTGAGTCACAATCACTTGTGCATTTTATTTATTTATTTATTTTGCCCTTACTATTCCAAGAATGTGCCGGCAAATATTGCACCAAAGGTGGACAGACGCGCGTTCTCTCAGCGGTGAGGTGAAACGTTTAAGATGCAACCCCGAAGTAGAAGCCCTTTCGAGTATATACCTCTTCGCGCTACTACTAAAAAAAATGAATAAAACTCCCGTGGAATTCTAATCTCGTCGCGTGGCATTCACTCGTAAGTCCGCGTCTCGCTCGCTCTCTCGCGACCCGAAACCATCCTCAACGCTATGCGAATAAAAAATAAAATAAAATAAAAAAATAACAGATAGCAGTACGTCCTCCATATCTATTTTCCCTCTGGCCAATGTGCTTGGAATATTTATTGAGAATTGTCCGACGAGATCGATAAGTCGATTAGTCGAGAAAAAGAGGTGAGTATTCGTACACATATGATTTGGTCATTTTCTTTTACTTTTATATTTTTTCTTGTCCTGATTAATTGTATTTGAGTTTTGTGCATCATTTCGGAATTTTAGAATAATCTATTAACATCGAATAGTAGCGCGACGCAAAAATAGTTCAGTTTTCGTGATTTTTTTGATTTTATAAGCGATAACTCGGTAAATAAGCAATAAATCGAAAAATATCATAAGAACTAAATTATTGGAAATTAAATTTTCTACAAAAAATATAGAACAAGTTTTTTTGTATTTTTTATAGTTTCTGAGATATTAATGCTTTTTGAAATTTTTCTTTTTCAAAATATCTCGAAAAGGAGGTTAATATCTCGAAAATAATTTTAAAAAGTAATCAAAAAACTCGTTACAGTCTAAAGCATTGTTCCAGACATTTGATTTTTGCGGATTTTCCCGCTTTTAACACGACGCGGGGTGTCCTTCCACGAAAATACACTCTAACCCACATGTGAAAAATGACATTGACACAGCCAGCAAGTGAGCGATAAGAGATGAAGGCGAGAATCTGTCTTGTGTACATCGCTCCGTGCTCTGCTTTATGTTAAGTCACGAATTAATCACGAGTATTAATTGTACTATGGCTTGAATGTGTGTGAAACTAATCGCGAGTATCAGAGAGTGTGTGTGAGAGTTTTGAGGTAAGCAAGAATTGTCTGAGAGGCATAAAAAAAGGCAAAGTCGTGTTGTCGCGCAATTGGCACGACCTTTTTTGCAGCAACAAAGTGCACATGATTCTTTGTTTAACACGGAGTAAACACTATAGTTTTTGCGATGCGAGTGATGCTCAAAAATCAGCCATGCTCGGTTTGGTACGTCAGCGGAGTTTAAAAAAGTGGGCTGCAGTCGCGCACCGGGACTGCCGAAGCGAGTTTTAAGTGACTAGGTACTAAAATACCACTTTTTTGAACTCCGCTCTTGTACCGACCGAGAATGGCTTATTTTACAGCCTCGCGGGCGGCGCTTAAACCATTGTTTTAACTGTATTGTTGAACAAAGAATTTTTCCTTCATTTTTAGAAAAATTTTCATTTTAATACCATTTTTTTAAATATAAAAAAAACTTTCAAACTATTTTTTTGTATCAATCTGTCACAAAAATAACGAGCATTAATTTTTTTTTTTTTTCACCCAATTATATCAATAAGGATGTGTTTTTTGTACAATACAATTAAAACTTAAAAATTGTCAATGGAAATAAGTTTAATAACGACAAAATTCGCATCACTGAATTCTCAATTGCGCGATTCAAATGAGAACACTAATTGTGAATTTTCTATCAAAGTCTTCCATACCCGTATATACTAATTGCTGTAAGATCCATAACAATCAAGACAGGAAACAAAGGTTATTGGCGATGGTCCGATAGAACATCATTGCTATCAAAATTTTCATTCGAAATATCTATTAAAAAACGATAATAAATAATCAAATAAAAAGTCGCTTGCACAAAAATAGAAAAATTTACATTTTTTATAATTAAAAGTTTGGGTTATCGATAATAAATAATCAAATAAAAAGTCGCTTGCACAAAAATAGAAAAATTTACATTTTTTATAATTAAAAGTTTGGGTTACTCTATAAATGATATGATTTACGGACAGATATGTTTCATTTTTACCCTGTGTTTTTTTTTACCCGTAAAAAATGAAATTTGATCCAGACGAGATCAAAAGCCGGAGATCAACTTTAATCAAAATT
>MVJL01002931.1:0-86482 GCA_002156465.1 Macrocentrus cingulum | reverse complement strand
GGAGGGATTCACGGGCTCCTGCTTCTCCTTTGGGAAGGGTACACCGGTGAACGCCTTACCGGGAGCAGTGGTGTCACTCGTAGAAGTAGGTCGGCCAGACCTAGGTTGGCCTCGGTTGACTCGCATCGAGTGGCGGGAACACCAGTACGAGATGCTCCGGGCCCAATTTCTGCGATGTCAGCTCGTAGGACTGCTTCCTGCGATTTGCGCCGAGTTCCCTAGGGTTGGCGGTGAGACAAGTGTGGCTGTTCGTGTCTGCTGCTGGACTTGCGATGTCAGCTCGTAGGACTGCTTCCTGCGATTTGCGCCGAGTTCCCTAGGGTTGGCGGTGAGACAAGTGTGGCTGTTCGTGTCTGCTGCTGGACTAACGACCGGTGGTTTTTGCAGGGCTTATATATCCGCGAGTGTTGATACTGGGCCCTCAAAATCAGCCGATGTTCACGTGATCCGGAGTGCACGTGCAGCGATATTTGTCACGTAGGCCCAAATTTCCTTAGAATTGATTGTCGAGTCCCGAGTTACTCGATCCAATTCTTTATCGGGAGGTGGACGGTCCAAGCGCGCAGACATAAACACCGGAAGGCGCGATATCGGAGTAATATTCGGTGTCATGATGTGTCATGCACCGAACATTAAAATAAAGTTAAAAATTTGTCCGAGCGCGCAGACATAAACACCGGAAGGCGCGATATCGGAGTAATATTCGGTGTCATGATGTGTCATGCACCGAACATTAAAATAAAGTTAAAAATTTAGAGAAATTATTCGTCACAGTAGAATGAATTTTTGAATCTTATTTTTATATATATATTTAATATTGTTCACGTGATCCGGAGTGCACGTGCAGCGATATTTGTCACGTAGGCCCAAATTTCCTTAGAATTGATTGTCGAGTCCCGAGTTACTCGATCCAATTCCTTATCGCGAGGTGGACGGTCCGAGCGCGCAGACATAAACACCGGAAGGCGCGATATCGGAGTAATATTCGGTGTCATGATGTGTCATGCACCGAACATTAAAATAAAGTTTCGGTCCGAGCGCGCAGACATAAACACCGGAAGGCGCGATATCGGAGTAATATTCGGTGTCATGATGTGTCATGCACCGAACATTAAAATAAAGTTGAAAATTTAGAGAAATTATTCGTCACAACACGTTTCCTATATAATAAAAATTTTTTTTTTTTAATTCTTCAAAATTTTTATTCCTATACACGTTTAAATCATCATACTATATTCACATAAAATAATAATAATAAAAAATTTTACCTCGTTATTTTTTATGATTTTTTTACTGCGATTATGAAGTTTGAAAAATACGACTGGGTGTATATGCAATTTTGCAGGCAAACGGACGATTTTTATTTGCATCGAAAAGACAAGATTGTATTGACTGAGAAGATAATTTACGACTGACTATAATAAACAATAAAAAAATCGTTTTTTTTTTTTCAATAAAAGTTGATTTAACGAGATGATACTGAGAATGCGACGTTTTTCTTATAGCGTCGACGGATCGAGTTTGTGCGGCACAGTCCGTAGAATATCGTCAGATATTATTGAGAATAATAAATCCCCTGTGGATGAGCTGGAATTAATAGCATGACGAAGCTAGAGCGAGATATTAAGTGGAAACGAGTGAGAGAGCTCGACGATTGCGAGCAATTTGCGATACTGATTGCAAGCAGCGATGGAGGAGCATCTTGGGAATGAGAATAAAGGAATAAGAAACGAGAAGAAACCTTTCTAGGTGCGGAGGATACGAGAAAAGGGTGGTCGCGGATAAAACGGAGCAGTCCGCTTTGAAGCTTACATTTGAATTCGTATTTTACGGCGCAATTAATTCCCCAAGGAGTTGCATTTCTTACCCCCGGATGGGCCAGCAATGAGATTTGTCGGCAGAAGAAATGGCCGTTCAGCTGCAGAGACATTTTCCATTTTTCGGATTATAGATATTTCATTTTCTAACTTTACATCGGTAACTTTACACCATCATTGCGCTTCAAATCCACCTTTTTTCATATCAAATAATTTCTTAAATTTTTTTTACAAATGACCATTTTGTTGTACATTTTAGTGGCTACAAAAAAGCTCATTAACACTTATTTCCTGGAGTGTAAATTCTGTGAGATATGTGGGAAAAGAAAAAAATTTTTCGAACTTTTATAAGAAAAAACGTTTTTTAAATGATCTTGAAAAATAATATTGCTAGAGAAAAAATTTTTTTCTTTATTTAGTTGGTGGAAAATAAAGTTTTTATTCATTGTTTCGTAAAATTAATAGTTTTTGAAGTAATTTAAAAAAAATTAAGACGTATATTTTCAGGTTGAAATAAATTAACACTAAAAGCGGCAGCTTTTTTTACAAATATCTCAGAAACTAATCGAGATAGGAAAAATTTTTAAAATAACAATTTTATAGCTCTTTTTTCAAGCTATAAAAAAGATTCTATACAAATTGTCTCTAAAACCCTTAATTTTCAAGATATTATAAAAAAACTACGCTCATGTCTCTTCAGCTCAAATTTAAAACTCGATAGTTTTTAATTTCATTCTTTTCAAAATATCTCAAAAACAATGTAAGCTAGAAAATTTTATAAGAAACCAATTTTGTAGCTTTTTTTCCAAGCTATAAAAAAGATCTCTTGAGAAATACCCCTAAAATGCTTGGTTTTTGCAATATTAGCTAAAAAAGTCCGAAGCACGGATATTTTTTACCGCGCAGAGGACGCAAAACGAATCAGTTTCCTACTTAATCGATACTATAGGCTTCCGAGTTATTTCCTTCATCCTGCTTGACTTACTTTCGATCACTTTTCAAGCTTGAGCTTAATATACAATGACATGAAAGCGGAAAAAAGTGATGATCGATGGCTTCAATTTTTCACGGTAACTCGAGAAACGTCTCTCATAACTTCTCGACTGTACACTGGCTTTTCATCACCGCAGGCAATAAATACTAAGTGTAAATTAAAAAATTGTAGCGCGTCATATCAGACTTTTTTTTATTAAATTCGATAAATTAAACTCGTCAACTGAAGCGGCAAAAAGAATAAAAAGCGATCGAAAAAGTCAAGTGTGGACGCAATTACCCATCATTACCGCAATTACTTCACTTGCTGAGCATCAGGCGTTGGGAGGACCAAGGACCTGGTGCTATGCGGACAAATATGCGGCTCCTTGTGCACTAACACGACTAGACTATGCTCTGGCTAGAGTCATTCGGATACCGCGAATCGCAGGAATTACTTCTCTTCCGTAACGGGACGCAGTGAGAGAGACAGACTGGAATATCTTGGCCCCCGTACAGGATTACAATTTGCATCCCTTCTCAACTGTTGAGACGCTGGAAATTAATCGGTCCTCCTATATAACGCATTCTTCCCTTGGTTATGTGTTTAGCACAAAGCTATAACAAATTGCTTCACGCGATATACATCCTGGCCGGTGAATTTTTACAAATATCTTGCAAACTAGCAGAGATACGGAATTTTTTTATAAAATCTTTTTTAAAGAAAATTTCAAGAGCTACAAAAAAGGTTCAATACAATAATTCTGTAAAACTAACAGTACTCGAGATATTATTAGTTAAACAATATTCTTTCAAAAAGTTTTTTATTTTTAAGTCATTGAGATTTAGAAATGTATAATTGTAAATATTTCAAAAACGGTTCGGTTTATAAAAAAATTTATAGAGTACTTTTTTGCCGAGAATTTTAAGGGCTTTAAAAAAGGTTCAGTATAAAATTGTGATATCTCTAAAATATTGTGAGATATACAGAAAAGAAAAAAAAATTGTTAAAATACTTTTTAGAAAATAAGGGAAAATTAAAGAGAAGTTTTTTTTTTCTTTTATCGCAAATATCTATGACAATGACTGAAATTACAAAATTTCTCTACAGAACCTTTTTCGTAGAGAATTTTACGAGCTATAAAAAAGTTTTCATCATAAAAAGCGATAAGTCTCTTTGTTTCCGAGATATCCAACTATTTTCGCATTCGTTCATTCTCGCACTATCGCCAAATCCAACACGTTTGTTAGCAAAGCACTTCGCACTGTTCTAATTTCAGGCGCGCGCGCCAATACAATTGGAATGACACAAAAGGAAAAATCGCCCTTACAAGCGTCTCTGAGAGAGAAAACAAGAAAACTCGCAGTCGCCTGTGTGCGAGGAATTCGGTAATTAAAGCTCAATCGATTCCAAATAGTCTTAAATTTATTACAATCCTCCCTTTAATAAAAACTCGGTAAATAAAATGAAAAACCGTTTTTTTTTCTCAATAAAAAAATTTTTTTTTCCAAGTTTTTCTGATAAAAATTTTTTTTTATGCGTAAAAATCGGATTTTATCCTTTATAAAATACGATAATATGATTATAAAAATTTTTTTTTTGCTTATTTTTGACATTGAGGCAAAAAATCGTGACAAATATGGCGGTTTGCACTATTTTATTTGCATAACGACCGACAAGACAGCTGACGCGAAAATTGGGATTGGTTTCAAGTGAACTGGAGCGTCGAGCTTTGACTGAAAGTTTTATACATAGTAGATGCAGGGGAATGGGTTTGGTAGAGATGAAATCACGCGCGACAGACGATAAAATGAAACGATATTAGACACACAGCGAACATTGCTCGATGGAGACAACGGGGGAGGTAAAATTTACGACTAAAGTTGTACTGAATTGAGTGCATTTCAGCTTGTACAAGTTTCTTGTCTCTGGCTTGCCAGCACTTTAATTTAATCATACTTACACTAAATGGAATGACTCGAAGAATCAATAATTAAATTGCCAACGTAAATTCGATTATGTACAAATGTTCTTATGCCTCTAAACAGCTATTTTGTCATTCAACTAAAAAAAAACGTCGATAAAGTTAAATTTATGGGAGAAAAAAAATTTTTTTTTTTACGTCAATTAAGTCGAAAAAGCCTCGTTTTATTGAAAATTAAATTTTAATTATTATCATTGATAAATTTAATTGGTAAAAAAAATTTTTGTTCAAGAAAAAATTGTTATTTCGACAAAACAGCTTATAAAGGTGAGATTAAAAAATTTTTTTTTTCATTTATTTCAAAAACCGTTGGGTTTATGAAATTTTTTGTCAGAACCTTTTTTGTAGATAAAAAAATTATCTATAAAAAAGGTTATATGTAAAAATGTTGTAATTATAAAGGGTTTAGAGATATTTGTAATAATAAACCACTCACAGCTTATAAGGTATCGGATAAAATTTTTTTTTTTTTTACATTTATTTCAAAAACCGTTGAGTTTATGAAATTTTTTGTCAGAACCTTTTTTGTAGATGAAAAAATTATCTATAAAAAAGGTTATATGTAAAAATGTTGTAATCCTAAAGGGTTTAGAGATATTCGTAAAAAAATGGGACAAACTGAATTTTCTTGTTTTGATAGATGAATTTCTTTTCGACTTTTGTATGGATAAAAATTAATTGGATGCACTGAAAACGGAGAAAAGAGTGCAAGTGTCTGTTGAACACAGTGAATAGTCGGATAATAGATCGGTAAATATTTAATTCTAGTGAATTAAAGGTGCCTTTAAATTACTCTCTGTACCATTAGTGCGTTCTTTTGATTAACTGATTGAATAGTTAAATCGAGGAAGACGAAAAACATTGTTTAAAACTCTCGACTCAAAGTAAGCGCTATATCATACTTTGTAAAAGCTGCCTCTTGAGCATCTTTGGACTCTTTTTTTGCTCGAAAGATCCCGGATGGCCGCGAGTCAAACTTCCCTTGTCTTGTTCCTCAAACGCAAGACATTTTAAATGAGTTTGCTGAATCCCAGGGGCATCTGATAGCGTTCTTGACCTCTTGGCTCTTCCTTCTGATAAAACAAGTGCCAATTAATCCCCAACTAGTCGCATGTTGGAGATTAATTCGCGTATAAATTTTCTCGACCTCTTAAAAATACACTGAATTTAATTTTAACCCTTATTCACCGATAAAAAATCTTTATCAAAAATAATTATAAACAATCTCTTAAGCTATTAAAAAAATTATCCTACCAAAAAAAAAAAAAAAAAATGAATTTTTTCAGTTGAAAATCATTTTTCTTTCTATTCTATTTCAATCTGATGATATGAAAATTTTTTAAAATTGAAATATCTCAAAAACTATTAAAAATATCACATTTTTGTAAATAACCTTCTTTGTAGGTCATAAAATTTTCTATAAAAAAGTATTTAAAAAAAATTCCATATCTCCAAGTGGTTTTAAGTTATTTTGCAATTAAAAACATCCATTCTGACATGATCGAATTCTCGACGTCCAAAAAGATATTTTTTTAAATTAAAAATATCTCAAAAACTAGTAGAGTTAGAATATTTTTTAATAAGACCTTTTTTGTAGATATTAAAATTCTCTTGAAAAAAGATCTTTTGAAAAAAATTGTCAATATTGAGATTATCAAGGTGTATGACAGGTCTAGAGTGGACACGTATGTAATACAGGCGATTATATAGAGCAGAGAAGGATATGTGTTAACTGTTTGCTTTATTGACGATGACTGACTTCTAGTACACTCTTTGGAGTGCTTACATCTTTAAGAGTTTATGTATTGATTGGTTTGTATGTGTGTGTGCCAGTGTTATAAGAATGTATGTCTTTATCAGTGTTTACGCATTGTCTTCAACACTTGCCCTCAATGCGTTCTTCTTTCCAATCTCGCAAACCGATGGCCGTGAATATCCCTGCGAATCTCAATGCCTAGGTAGCATTTTAAATCACCGAAATCGACAATGCCGAAGTGTTCGCTGAGTTGAGCCTTCAAAATATCCATTTGCTTCTCAGTGCGACTCGCGACGATCATGTCATCCACATGCACAGCGAGGTAGGCAATTGGTTCTGTTGTTGTTTTGTATAAACAGTGATCTGCGCTGCACGACTCGAATCCCACCTGAGTGAGTACTTCGTCCAAACGATCATGCCATGCTTTCGCTGCCTGTTTTAGTCCATAGATACTGCGTTCTAATCTGCAAGCCCAATCCAGCTTCCCCTCGACTGCATATCCAGGGGGTTGTTGCATGTATATAGTTTCTCGGAGTTTGCCGTTGAGAAAAGCAGTTTTCGCATCGAAATGTCGTAAAACAAACTTACGATGCCCAGCTATTGATAACAGCACGCGCAAGCTAGTGTGTTCGACAGGTGAAAAACTTCGTCATAGTCAACTCCATATTTCTGTGAGAATCTCTGGGCAACAAGTCTAGCCTTGAAACGGTCTACGCGTCCGTCCGAGTGTCTTTTTATTTTGTAAACCCATTTACACCCGATGGGTGATTTATTTTTGGGTACGGGCTCCAAATTCCAAGTGCCCATCGAGTCCAAAGATCTCATCTCGTCTTCCATAGCTGCTTTCCACTGCTCCGCATATGGCCCAGAGATCGCCTGTGCGTAGGTTGTTGGCTCCTTTATTAATTCTTCTGGCTGTGTTTCTTTTGCCTTCAAACGTACCGCCAATGGCATATCATCCTCTTGTGTGTCGATGTCTTGATAATCACTTGAGTGACTATCAGAGCCAGCTAACTCGAATTGTATTAAATCCGGTACATTTTCATCCGGTTTATCTTCTTCAATAATTGCATCACCAACGTGATGAACTTCTGGCGTCTCTGTTGAGTCATTCTGAGACAGATTAATTGGAAAAAATATTTCCGATTTATTTTCTTGTGTTTGTTTTATCGCCTCGCTCCGAGTTGTTGTCTTTTCAGTGCTTAATCCCAGGCCAAATTTTACAGCTTGCGTGTTGACATCTCGCTCGCTCTCGATAAAATGCACGTCTCTGCTAATTATTATTTTCCGAGTAGATCGATCCAACAGTCGGTAAGCCTTTGATTCCTTTGAATAACCAACAAAAGTGTATTTTATTGCCTTAGCTTCGAGCTTTGTACGCTTCTGGCGTGGAACATGGGCAAATGCTGTGCATCCAAATGTTCGTAGATGGCTGAGATTAGGTTTTGTCCCAAACCGCAGCTCATGCGGTGTAACTCGATCTTTCATTGGCGTAAAATTTTGTAAATATGCAGCTGTAACCGCCGCCTCACCCCAGAAACAGTCGGACAACCGTGCATCAATCAACATGGATCTTACTGCTTCAATCAGCGTTCGATTTTTCTTCTCCGCCACTCCATTTTGCTGTGGAGTGTACGGAGCGGTCCATTGTGACATGATTCCCTCTTGTTTCAAATAATTCTCGAGCTCTTTATTGACGTATTCACCTCCTCTGTCTGATCGAACCATTTTTGGCTTGTGGCGTTGGGTTTTCATGCACTCAACGAAATCTTTTATCACCTGTGACGCCTGAGATTTCTTTTTTAATAGAAAAATATGTGTATATCGACTGAAATCGTCAATAAGCGTCATGATATATTTTCTTCCGCCAACTGTTGTTGTCAACGGCCCGCACAAATCAGTGTGTATAAGTTCAAGTGGCTGTGTTGTTGATACATCGACCTTTTTTGGAAAGGATTTACGTGTGAGTTTGCCTTGGATACAACTGCCACAATACGCCGTCACCTCACACTTCGATAGCTTAATCCCTTCAGCCAGATGTTTGTTTATCAAGTTCTCTATTGCTTTGACATTCCGGTGGCCGATCCGCTTGTGCCATGTATGAATACAATTCTCTGAGTGACTTGCTGATACAGCCATTGCCTTATCTGGTAGTATAGCTGCTTTCCACTGCTCCGCATATGGCCCAGAGATCGCCTGTGCGTAGGTTGTTGGCTCCTTTATTAATTCTTCTGGCTGTGTTTCTTTTGCCTTCAAACGTACCGCCAATGGCATATCATCCTCTTGTGTGTCGATGTCTTGATAATCACTTGAGTGACTATCAGAGCCAGCTAACTCGAATTGTATTAAATCCGGTACATTTTCATCCGGTTTATCTTCTTCAATAATTGCATCACCAACGTGATGAACTTCTGGCGTCTCTGTTGAGTCATTCTGAGACAGATTAATTGGAAAAAATATTTCCGATTTATTTTCTTGTGTTTGTTTTATCGCCTCGCTCCGAGTTGTTGTCTTTTCAGTGCTTAATCCCAGGCCAAATTTTACAGCTTGCGTGTTGACATCTCGCTCGCTCTCGATAAAATGCACGTCTCTGCTAATTATTATTTTCCGAGTAGATCGATCCAACAGTCGGTAAGCCTTTGATTCCTTTGAATAACCAACAAAAGTGTATTTTATTGCCTTAGCTTCGAGCTTTGTACGCTTCTGGCGTGGAACATGGGCAAATGCTGTGCATCCAAATGTTCGTAGATGGCTGAGATTAGGTTTTGTCCCAAACCGCAGCTCATGCGGTGTAACTCGATCTTTCATTGGCGTAAAATTTTGTAAATATGCAGCTGTAACCGCCGCCTCACCCCAGAAACAGTCGGACAACCGTGCATCAATCAACATGGATCTTACTGCTTCAATCAGCGTTCGATTTTTCTTCTCCGCCACTCCATTTTGCTGTGGAGTGTACGGAGCGGTCCATTGTGACATGATTCCCTCTTGTTTCAAATAATTCTCGAGCTCTTTATTGACGTATTCACCTCCTCTGTCTGATCGAACCATTTTTGGCTTGTGGCGTTGGGTTTTCATGCACTCAACGAAATCTTTTATCACCTGTGACGCCTGAGATTTCTTTTTTAATAGAAAAATATGTGTATATCGACTGAAATCGTCAATAAGCGTCATGATATATTTTCTTCCGCCAACTGTTGTTGTCAACGGCCCGCACAAATCAGTGTGTATAAGTTCAAGTGGCTGTGTTGTTGATACATCGACCTTTTTTGGAAAGGATTTACGTGTGAGTTTGCCTTGGATACAACTGCCACAATACGCCGTCACCTCACACTTCGATAGCTTAATCCCTTCAGCCAGATGTTTGTTTATCAAGTTCTCTATTGCTTTGACATTCCGGTGGCCGATCCGCTTGTGCCATGTATGAATACAATTCTCTGAGTGACTTGCTGATACAGCCATTGCCTTATCTGGTAGTCTGATCACATAAAAGTCTTCTTTTACATCAGCAACTGCCAGCTCTGTTCCGGCCTTTAGTATAGTCATTTTATTTTTCTCTACAAGCACTCGAAACCCTTGACGATCTAAGACTCGCACTGAAATGAGTCCTGTGTCAAAACTTGGAACATAGAGGACATCTTTCAAGAATAATGACGTTATTTTTCCTTTGTTAGTGATGCATTTTACCACTCCTGAGCCAATTCCATATACATCCGCATATTCTTGATTCGCCACTTTTACCGTTGATTTATATGAGGTGTCAAGAGTCGAGAAAAAATCAATATTATTAGTCATGTGTCGAGTAGCCGCAGAGTCGACACACCAGCTCAATGCGCCGTGTTTACTATTATCATGAAAAACTCTGTAAGCCGACTGTTGACAACTTTCGTCGCTCTCACTATCATCGCTCTTGTTTTCCTCTACCTTAGTGGCTTTAGGTGTCTTCGATGAACTTCCATGCTGCATAAGCCATCTTTTATATTTAAGGCAATCTGGCTTGATATGCCCTTTTTTGTGACAAAAATGACATTTTATTATCTCTCCTTTGAATCTGTTTACTCTGAGAGCCATATCCGATAATTCACTGGATAATTCTAAGCCCTGCAGCTTTTTATACTCATTAATTATTTTATTCTTTACCAAAACCAGTGTTAAATCCTCTTCTTTCTTGGTGTCTAGTGCCGTGACCAGCATACTGTATGATTCTGGAAGACTACTCAAGGTTAACGCTACCTGCAGTTTATCCTTTATTTCGTGTCCCATGGCTGCTAATTTATCCACGCAGTCTTGCATCATATTCAAATGACTCTCAGCGTTTCCTCCTTCAGCCAAACGCATGGAACATATTTGTCTCAGGAGCGTAATCTCATTTGTCATTGTGGCTTTCTCATGATATTCCTTTAGAGTATCCCATGTGCCTTTTGCTGTAGTTTGAGTTCGAATCAACGCAACTTGACTATCTTCGATTAACATACTGATGATTCCCAATGCCTTTGCGTCACGTTTTTCCCAGACTGCTATCTCCGCAGGATTAGTTGGTCGATTATTACTCACTACATCCCAAAGATCATCACTTTTAAGCAATCTTTCGACTCTCCATTTCCACATCTGGTAATTGTCTAAATTGAGCCTCGCAATCATACATGCGGAACTTGACACTTCACTGTGTGCCATTTCGGTTATTCACAATCACAAAATACTCAATTGCTTTCGCCTTGCAAATAAACCCACACGATAATATTATTACACCACTGTGGATACGCGACCTGGGCCCATAACCTATTGAGATTATCAAGGTGTATGACAGGTCTAGAGTGGACACGTATGTAATACAGGCGATTATATAGAGCAGAGAAGGATATGTGTTAACTGTTTGCTTTATTGACGATGACTGACTTCTAGTACACTCTTTGGAGTGCTTACATCTTTAAGAGTTTATGTATTGATTGGTTTGTATGTGTGTGTGCCAGTGTTATAAGAATGTATGTCTTTATCAGTGTTTACGCATTGTCTTCAACAGTCAATCTACATGGATAATGAGAAATCCGGGTTGAAACGCGAATGGATTTCATGCTGACACAAATTTCGCACACAAAACGAGGCTTTTCACGGCGCGAACACAGTGACAGAGCGTTGAAGCGTTCCACGTGATTGTCAGAAATGAAATACACGTAATTAAGCTGAAGCTGCGCGCGTATCGTCCTTATTCCCATCAGCTGATGAACAATGTGAGCGTTTCCTTACGCGTGATATTCCACACTGCGGCTATAAGGAAATTTATCAGAGGCTGTGTAATATCGTGAACATCGTGTAATTTACTCGTCTAATTCACAGCTGAATTAATTTAAAATATTTCCATCAGGGGGATTTTGTAATGCAGCAGGGGGTTGACAAAGAAAAACATGATGCTGACAAGTCAAAGTGAATTTCCACATAATGGTCGAACTTTATAATTCGAGTTTCTGTAGCTTGAACTTGACGTTACTTTGCGACGATTTCGGTGCTTTCGCTCTCTCTTTCTTCCTGCGCGATACCAACACACACCACAAAGGACTTTTTAGCGACTCTCTCTCCTTGAGGATTAACGCTTTGTCAGGCACATCGCGGATAAAAGTTCTCGGTGGTTTAGCGCAATGGCAAAACTCCTCCCAAGGACTCTTGACTTTGTCCTCTCTTTTCTACCCCTCTATTCTCTCTCATTTTCACTCTTAAACATTTCCGGGTTTTCTAGAGTATCTTTATCACTAATGTATCTATTCTCGTTCAAACTTTTCATTATTATACGATTTCGATCTGTTTCAGTTGTCCATTATCGTAAAAAAATCCTATTTTTCCCTGAAAATAAATTTTTTTTTAGATTGTTTTTTTTATAAAATTGGTGTTTTTTTTTTTTTTGATAAAAAAATTATTTTGTTATAAAATGACTTTTTTTAACGGAAAAAAATTTTTTTTAATGTAATTTTATTGAAAATAATATTTTTTTACAAGAAAAAAATTTATTTCTTTATAAATTGTTGTAAAAAGGACCTTTTTTGACAAAAATAAAAATTTTTTATCATTTTTTCTGTTGCAAAAATGGGTTTTTTATATATAGAAAAATTTTTTTCTTTTAAATTTATCGGAAAA
Organism: Macrocentrus cingulum; assembly: GCA_002156465.1. Classification (NCBI taxonomy): domain Eukaryota; kingdom Metazoa; phylum Arthropoda; class Insecta; order Hymenoptera; family Braconidae; genus Macrocentrus; species Macrocentrus cingulum. Next base: position 73,829 of record MVJL01002931.1, on the reverse strand, counting down.
ATGACTTTTTCTTGCGAAAAATTTTTTTTTTTTTTCATTTTTAATTTTTATCTATAATCATAAAATATAATAAAATTGTCATATCGCAATTAATAACTTTTTGGCTAACGTGAAAAATTTTTTATAATTAAATTTAAACTTGAAAATTATCATTAGAATATTATTTTTATAAAAATGAGGTTTTTTCGTCAGAACAAAAGTAAAAAAAAATTTTTTTACTATCTTAAATTAAAAATAATTCTTTTTTTTAGTTTATAAATTTTGTTTAATAATTTTTTTAAGGGAATAATGAATTTCCGTTTTTTTTTTTTTTTTTTCTTTCAATGAAACTATTTTTCACGATATCCAAATAATCGAAAAATCCTGGATTATCCGCGTAAACCAGTAGAATTTTCATTTTCTCATGTTTTTACATTAAAATCAATCGACAATTCAAAAACTAATACCATTATTATTTTATAGCTGGAATTTCAATATTTAAATGATAAATTTTAGTTTTCCAATTTTATTTAACACGAAATAAAAAACCTAAAAAGTTAGTGGACAACTTGTCGAAAAAATTCCATCATTATACGAGTTCGTTCGCCCTTTAAACTCGCTGTTTTACTTCACTGATGCTCGGATATGCATGGAAAAATTTCTTCAACTCTCGTGACACCAGATAGTTACAATGATTTCCCACGTGTCCACCCAGAACAAAAAAAAAAGGAAATAAAATAAAACTTTGTCTCATGTTCTCACCGAAAAAAAATAAATAAATAAAATAAACGCAACATTGTTTGAAGCCAAAAAAAAATTTCTCACGAATCAAAGAATTTTTTTAAATACAGATTTCACGATTTTTTTTTTTAGAAATTCTCGAAACTGTTACACGAGAGAATATAACACTTGATAGTAAAATAAATCATTCTAATGAGCACAACAAAACAGTGAGACACTGAAACATGGATTTTTTTATGTGATGAAGCAATGAGAGTAAAATACTTCTGAGATTAAAGACTCAAACTCTGTATTTATAAGAAAATATATTTAAATATTTAAATAAAACATAATAAATAACAAAAAACTATTGAAAATTCTCGAGATTTTTTAATAGAAAATGGTTAAAAATATATTTTATTAAATTAACTAATTAATTTAACTTGATACTCTATTTTCTTGATTTTATTAAACATAAAATAAAGAAATTGTTAAAAAAAAAAAATTCAATGCATTAGATTTTTGTTTTTTTTTTTTTGTTTTTTTCTGTTTTTTTGCTATAACTCAATAAATAAGCAAAATAGCAAAATTTATTATGATAATTAAATTATCTAAAAAAAAAAAGTTTTAAATAAATTTTTTCTAAAATTCTTTCAATTTTTGAGATATCATAATTTTTCTAAAATTTTCAATATATCTCAAAAATAGTGTAAAATTAAAAAAAATTTCATTCTACATTTTTTGTAGATAATTTAATTTCCAAAAATTTAGTTTTCTTCATATTTTTCATTATTTCACTTATTTATCGAGTTATCACTAAAAATGTAAAAAAAAAAAACAAACAAATCACTAAATTTATGAAATTCACAATGGATATTATTTTTTAAAAAAATAAAAAATATAGAAATTAACCAATAAAATGTCTATTAGTTTATGATTCAAATAATTTGTTTTATAATATTTATAAAAAAATATGTTTAAACTTTTTTTTTTACATGAATGACGTGTTATAATTAAATCTAACGACGATTGAAGTGAGGAAAAAAATGTGGATAAATATGTTAATAAAAACTAATGACAGAAGAAAAAAGCTACTACTACTACTACTACTACAATATAATAATAAAAAAATAATAAAAATAAATAGAAATGTCAAGACTTAATGAAAATGGATTTTTTTTAATAGCATCGTATATTTCTTGTTTTAGGATCTAGATATATATATCATCCAATGTTTAGGATGCACGAGTGAAGTTGTCCTGATGTTTCACACGTGACTAAACTATTAAATTGCGGGGTAAAATCGTAAAAGCCAGAATATACGAATAAAAGGCCGGACATTTTGGCCTCGTGGCAGATACACCGTTTTTTTTTTCTTCAGTTTATAGTCGAATAAACATAAATAATCATTGATTTTTTATTTTTTACCGGGTGTTAAATTTTTTATTTGCTTAAAATTAACCTAGTTTTTTTTTGTTATCGTGTTTTTTTATGCGATAAATTTGATCAAATTTGTTGAGTCGATGATACAAAACACTCGTGAGGAACTTTTAGTTATTAATACGATTTGGAAATAATTTTATTATCACATTTTAGAATTATCTCAGAGTTTTGATGAATGCAAATTTTACTTGTTAAAATTCAAGGTTAAAGATTTTGTTGATATTTACGTGGATTAAATTGACTGTGGTCGAATATTAATTTTAGAAATTGACTGGATTTCCTTGATCTTCGCTGTTAAAAGATATTTTACGATGAATTTGTGTAAAATTTAATACTTTGGATTAGGCCATATCGCAGAAACAGAAAGTATTCTTACAATTATCGATGAGAGTGCGGGTTTAAAAATATTGCGAAAGTCTTACTGGGACTGGGAGACGTTATATAAACCACTTGGTTTGTTCTTTGTCGCTTCCATTCACCGAAAACTCGACGACAGCACAACTCATCACATCATGCGGACTACACCACTGGCGGTGAGTTAAAGCATTTGACGCTGCACGTTTTATTTCGCAAATATCTCAAAAACTACAAATTGTACAAATATATTTTATATAACCTTTTTTATAGCTTTTTAAATTCTCTATAAAAAAGATTCTAAGCTTATATTTTGTAACTCTAATAGTTTAGCAGATATTTGTAAAAATAAATGCTCTTCTAAAGTTCACATCTGGAATTCTCAAAAATTACAACATTTTTTTCAATTAAAAATATCTCAAAAACTACCAACTATACGAATCTGTATGATGAGACCTTTTTTGTAGCTTTTTAAATTATCTATAAAAAAGGTCTTAAGCTTATATTTTGTAACTCTAATAGTTTTTCAGATATTTGTGAAAATAAATGCTCTGATAAAATAAATATTTTGATTTTATCAAAATTTCAAGATTTTTTTTAATTAAAAATATTTAAAAAACTACTTGACCTATGAAAAATATGTCAAGACCTTTTTTTAAGGTTTTTAAATTCTCTACAAAACAGGTCTTTACACAAAAACTCGTAAATCACACCGTTCTACAAAAAAAAAACTGACTTTACAGAAGTTCATTAAAATTTTAAATATTTCTCTATAACTTTTCTCCTGTTTTCAGGTGTTTCTCCTGGCTACCGGCGTCTTCTGCAGTGATCCAAGTGTCCAGCAGACCCGTAGACACTTGTCAACAGTTCAGGGAAGTTTCCCTAATCAAGGCTTCTCTCCGTCAGTAGCCTGGCCGCCAGGTAATAACGTCCCACTTCTTCAACCTGCGTTTAATTAAACATTTTCACATTTTCCAGACCAATACCAGGACCGACAAATATCTCAGGACTATGTGGAGAGCAATCCACGCATAATCACGAGGGTGATCAAGGTGTTGCACCCAATTCCCGTCTACATCGACAGACCTTATCCAGTGAACATCAACCGACCAGTTCCAGTGTACATATCCAAACCTGTTTTCGTTCCTGTCCTGCAGTCGCCCGGTGGGTCTTTCAATCATGACTCCTCGCGGCCCGGTCAAATCGCTGGATATTCACTCGAAAACAATCGAAATCCCGTGGTGTCTCATCGTCGAGCAGAAACAGCTACCATTTCCACATGAAAAACGAAAAAAAAAATTCATTCATACATTAATTTAATCAATTTTGTATAAAAAATGTACAGAGGAAATTATTCAAATTCTTTACATCACGTCGTTCTGCCAAAAAAAGTGCATAGATTTTTGTTATTGTCTGAATATCTCAATAAATAAGGGAGATAACGAAAAATGTTATTTGAGTAAAATTGTAGAAAATTAAATTTCCTACAAAAAATGTAGAATAAATTTTTTGAATATCAACTTATTTCGGAGATATTTTGAGAAAAAAAAAAGAAAGAAGAAGAAAACAGTACTTAGTTTCGTTAATTTTAAAACTTTTTTAATCAAAACGCAATTTCAAGGTTATAAAATTTTATGATGGAACAAGCAATATTCGATTTTATTTAATTTTTATTCTTTCGAAATTTTTTTGTTATTGTGTAATGTTTGATGATTATTGGAAATTGCGCACTATGGCTGATCTTTAATGGTATTTTCTGCGATTAATTGACAAAATTCGGTGATGAGATGCGCATAGTTTGTTACAGTTGATTGCACGTCGGTCCAGGGTACTTTTTTTTTGGGTACTGACACAAGTTCTTCAACGTAAGTAATACTATCTATCCCTATTACTACGAGGCTTGCCAGAACGTTTATTCTGAGACTCTCAGCGCCGTACCACTTCACGGTACACCAAAAACTTCCACCGTTTGGTGCGGGTAACCCTCCAACAGCCAAATCCACACAATACACCTTCGTTGGATCTTGAGTTGCAGTTAAGTTACATTTTTGAGCTAAGAACGAGTGCGCTTTTTTGCAAAATACTACGTATGCGTTGAAAATCTCAAAGTCATCCGGCATGTCTTCGTTACCCCAGGTGTTCATAAAGTCCACGGCATTTTTACTGATAGATATAAACTCCTCGCCGATATTTTTGGCTCGCTTTATTATTTTCAGGCTATCCGTAAACGATGTGTTGGCATTAGCGCAGCACGATAGTAGACCCAGTGCAATGAAAATTGTTGAAAAAAATTCCGTAGCTGATGCCATGACCCTCGATCGACTGATGCCTGAAAGGAAAAAATTTAAAAACCATAAAAATATGAAAATTACGATTTTTCGCAGTGATAAAACAGTGAAACATATGGTCGACATTTGTGGTGCTTGCATTCTCGAAAAATCAACCGCACATTGATAACATTTTTAAACTTATTTAGTTCTAAAATAATTTCCGATAAAATGTATAGAAGCGGCTATGAAAATTGGTAATGGGGATATCAGCGGATATCCCCCCAGTTGGGGCCGCGTGGCCCCAGTCCTAGAAGCCCTGGGGCCACGCGGGTACTGGGGGATCTACGGGCGGGGGAAATACACAGGAAATGTCGCTTTTTGACCAAGATTTCGCTGTTTTCTACTGTAACTTCGCTATACGATTTGGAAAGTGCGCTCCGAGCAACCCTACAAGCCCTGGGGCAACTCGGGAATAGGGGGTTCTACGGGCGGGGGAAAAACTCGGGAAATACCGCTTTTTTGACCAAGATTTCGCTGTTTCGATCGATTTTTATTATTTTTGATGTCAGTCCGCTCGAAAAAACGCCCTTTATGGCTGTTATTTTCTCCAGCGCTAGTCCCGCAGCTTCGGTGGATTAGTCGGGCTACGCCTTGCTTCTTGGACTGCCCAAAATCGCTTAATTCCATTTTTCGGGTCTCATTTATCGCAAAATGACCTATTTTGATGTCAATAGCACCGAGTCAAAGTCAATATGATGGGAAAATCATTTCCATCCCGGATTTCATGATTTTTCGTTGTTTTCCGTCACTTTTTCCGCCCATTTCTTCATGATTATTCGTATTTCTATGAGCGCTGGCTGCGCAGCTTCGGTGGATTGGTCGGCCTTGCTTCTTGGCCTTGAAAACCGAAGAAACTCGAATTTATTCGTTTTTTGCCCCTTTTTTCCCTCGAAATTGATCATTTTGATGTCAATAGCACCGAGTTAAAGTCAATACTGGCTTGAACGACCCGTAGCGCCTCTGCAATCTTTGTTGTAATATATCTCCATGCGCCCCCGATACATTTGGCCATCACATACGGATAATAAAGTACATCATATTCAATTTCCTGCTATTTCTGTCATCGCTAGTTGAGTATCTTCGGTGGATTGGTCGGCCTTGCTTCTTGGCCCCCTGCCATCCGAAAATTAACCTCAATTTCGACCTGTCATCCTAGTGGGCCACTAGAATACGGCTCCACTTAGCGAAGCCCTAGTAGGCCAATGATAGTGTGATTTATAGAATGCGCGGCGAGGCGCCGCAGGCGCCGCAGTCCGCGCCGGCTTCGAATCCACTGTATTCACTACAAGGTAGCACCAGCAACCGAGCTCGCGGCGCGCGAAGCGCGCCGGCATCCTCTACAATCCGGTATTTGACCCTTTTTTTGCCCTGACACTCTGTTTTTTCAACCGAATTTCCGTAATTACGTCGAGTCAAAGTCAATATACGGGGCGAAAGCCGTTTTTCACCATTGCCATCTCCCCAGCCCTAGTTCCGCAGCTCCGGTGGATTAGTTGGGCTACGCGGATATCCCCGGGACTAGCGCTGGAGAAAATAACAGCCATAAAGGGCGTTTTTTCGAGCGGACTGACATCAAAAATAATAAAAATCGATCGAAACAGCGAAATCTTGGTCAAAAAAGCGGTATTTCCCGAGTTTTTCCCCCGCCCGTAGAACCCCCTATTCCCGAGTTGCCCCAGGGCTTGTAGGGTTGCTCGGAGCGCACTTTCCAAATCGTATAGCGAAGTTACAGTAGAAAACAGCGAAATCTTCGTCAAAAAGCGACATTTCCTGTGTATTTCCCCCGCCCGTAGATCCCCCAGTACCCGCGTGGCCCCAGGGCTTCTAGGTTTTTTGGAGATCATTTTCCAAATAGTACAAACAGTAAATCGTAGAAAATGGCAATTTTCATTCACGGCCAGGTACCCACAAAAAATTCGAAATAACTATTTTTTAAATTATTACTTACTTTGAGCAGGTAAAAATTTGAAGAGCTTCTGCAACGTGTATTAGAAGTGATTGTTAGTGACTGTCGGAATGCAGAGGTCATATATATACCGCAGCTGATAAATTTTTAATAGCAACACTAAAAATATAAAAATAGATGCTATCGGCCGCGACAACTCGATTCTTTTACTCGACCTTCATAACTGCGTGGAAAATTTTTATAGTCTGTCTACCACTGTTTGAAATAATATTTTTTTTGTTTCGCTATGTGATATGTGAAATAAAAATCTGACGACACAAAATCCAGAGGCGAAAAAGACGTGAAAAAAATTTATCAAAAAGTTGAAATTTCATTTTTTTTAATGTTCAAAACTTAAATTATATTTTTTTCTCAATGTATCATTTATTGTTATACAATTTTCAGATCATATAAACTGTTCATACTCATTCCTTGAGTATTAATTTTGACATTTTGTTGCAAAAATTCTGAATACACATTCTCAATGATGGCCAATTTGTCCCATTCACAACAACTTGAGAAAATTTATCATTCAGCGTCTTAATATGTTCCAAAACACGGAAAACCTTGTTGTCAAAGTTTAAAATAGTGTGAATATACATCGTAGGTTGAGGAATATTAGACATAAAAAATATCCACCTATCTACAATTTTATCCTTAACTAACGTTGCATTTAATCCACAATTTTTTCGCAAAATCGGTCGCGCTTCATTGCTGAACGTTTCGTACACTTCGACCTTATAATAGTACTCCTTATTCGGCATGTTTCGATGCAGCGTCTTCAACCTCTCACCAACATGTAAAAATTCTCTACTCAGGGCCAAAAATCTCCAAATCCTCATAAACGCCATAACACTCAGTTAACTCAACCCTGTAAGAAAAAAAAACCATGAAAATACCATTTTAAAGCACTGAAATAGTGAACCATATGGTTGAAATTTTTGTACAGCTCACTTTTTCAGAAAATGCGATGCCACACGTCAAAACGGAACTGCAATTCGATGCCTGAAAATTTTTTAAATTATTCAATAAATTTTTTTCGAGGATTTTGACTTGAGAGTATCATTAAACAAAACTCGAATTCATGTAAAAAATTAATAATACCGCAAATTTAATGCAAAAAAAAATTATTTTTGGTAAAAACTGATGACTTACTTTCAACGCAATAAATTTGAAGGATTTTAGTGTTTCAAATTGAATGCAGTCTCCTTATACTTACTTGAGTAAATAAAAATTGGAAAGTGATGTTTCAAGTGCTTGTTCGCGACTATCTGTGGTTTTTTTCTGCTACCAACTGCGATTAAAAATCTAAAAATAAATTTTATTGTCAACGATAAGTGTTTTTTTTCTTTTTCAGTTGTTGTAGAGGATAAAAAAAAATTTTTTGATCATATGACAGGTACGGTAGGATATTTTTCTGGCTAATTCCAGTTTTTCTATTGGTGGATGGGACTAGCGGGTGTTTTTCTTCACCAACGCTCTGTCCTGGCATGCGATTTATTGGCAGGAAGTTGTTAAAGGCCCCCCCAGAAAGTTTATTAACTCGGACGTGCATGGAGATTGTGCAAATTGACATTATTGAATAAGTCTGTGACAGGTTGGATTACTGGTGAAATTCATTGGGCGACTGAGGGTTAACTGCGTTGGCACATCGATCTTCGCGCGCACTCGAGAATTCGACGAAACACTCTGGAATAAGTATATGTAAATGCGCGCGAGCTTGGTCAAGATCGATTGCATTCCTCCAGGTGAATTGTCGACTCCAAGCAAATAGTTGGCCGGCCAACTGGTGGCTGATTTATCACACGTGCTAGATGATGATTTCTAAGCCGTCTTATAGCCTTGAAACTGAGAAAATAAACCTTGAAATAGCAAATTTTCCCAAGTATTCTATGCCGAAGAATTCATTAATAAGTAATTAAATTAATTTAAACTTTCCCCGAGATTGTAATCTCAAGTTTGTCCTGCGGGGTCTTATTTCAAATGAAATATCTCTTAAACCAAGCGAGTTGGGAAAATTTTTGTTCAAATCTTTTTTGTAGCTAGAAAAAAAAGCTACAAAAAATGTTATATAAAATTTTTTTCTATCATCAGTAGTTTTCGAGATATTTGCCGGTTAAAAAATTCCTTTTCGAGATCGTAAAATCTAAAGGTTGTCCAGCAGAGTCGTGTTTTGAATGAAATATCTCCTAAACTAAGCGAGTTAGGAAATTTTTATTTCAAATCTTTTTTATAGCCAGAGAAAAGAGCTATAAAAAAGGTTATATAAATTTTTATTCTAACTTTAGTAGTTTTCGAGATTTTTTGCTGGTAGAAAAATTCAAGCTGTAGAAATAGAAATAAATTACTAAACACGGATAAATGCTTGTCGGAGCTGGGAGAAAATGATAGTAACCCGGATATAAATATAGGAAAAAAAGTGAAATACTGCGTGTTGCAGTGCAACTGGAACGCAAAAATGGATGAGATATAATAGGAAAACGAGAATAAATGTGTGAATTGCTACAAATACACAGTAGAAAGGATTTAATGTGAAATAAAAATCTAACCAATATTATATATAGCTTTCATGACCTGGAATTATAAAAGCAACCTTTAATTATCTTATTTATTTTTTAGATATCCAATGAGGTCACAGATTTGTTCATTCGTTTTTTTTTTTAATTTATTCAATCACCCTCAATTTTTTTTTCAACAATTTAAAAGTTTGGAAATTGGCTTTTGTGCGGTGTATGACAATAAAAACGTCTGGTGGGTGCATTTAACGCGCAGAGGAGAGTAGAATCTAGTTATAGTGAGTTACCCCCCGGTGATGGTTGAAGAATAGGGAGCCAACTAGTGCCTCAATGGGTTTTAATGTTCCATATGGTATAGTGATCGTTAGTCGACCCGATTTCCCCGACACCGATCTCGCCATTATCATGGTGGTGGATTGCACTATCAGGGGGATGAATTGCTGTGTGGGTCATTGATGGGCACGCAGCGTGTTACGGATTATCACTCTCGTGGGTCACCTTTCATTTTTAAGTTGTTATAACGATATCGTGTCGCATATGTGGAGAGAAAAAATTTTTCTCGACGCTATAAAGCGGCAAAAGCTGGAAAATTAACGACGGATTTTCATTTCCCCCATGTATAGCCTGAATTTTATATCAAGCACTCAATGCACTGTCGTTTGTTTCGATGATTTAGAGTGTTAAACAGTGCTGGCGGTTTTTAAATGCTCTATATACCGTTGTATTCCTGTTTTTGGGCTAAAAGCTAGTTTAATTCGGGTTTTAGGGGATTTTTGTATTTAACCTTTTTTGTAGACAGTAAAATTATCTATAAAAATGCTCTCTATATAAATTCACGTAATTTCACTTGTTTTTGAGATATTTGAATAAACATATCATTCTTTTAGAATTCATGCAAACAAATTTTCTCTTATCATGCATGTCGTTTTTTGAAAATATCTCAAAAACTAAGAGGTTTATGAAATTTTTTATTTTAATCTTTTTTGTAGAGCAAAAAATTTTCTACAAAAAAGTTTAATTTAAAAATTCTCTAACTCTCATAGTTTTGAAGATATTAAATAAAATATCCCCCAAAAAAAATTTTTTTTGTCAGCTTTGGGCCATAAAAATTCATAAAATAAACGTTTCTGACCTTTTTTTTTAATCATCAAATGATGGGACTTTGCCGGAAACCGCCTGACAAAGAAAACAAAAATTTTTATCCACGAGATTTCAACGAAATAGTGCAGTGTCAAAAGTCCTGCTAGGTTTAAACAGCATAAACTTTTCTTGAGACCGCGAAAAAACTGAAAAAAAAAAATTTTTTTCCCCCCAATATCTCGACGAAATCCTGCCCTGAGTGCCCAATTTAGATATCCAACTCGACAGAAGTACTCAATGGCGACACTAGAGTGAAAAAAATCGAATACTATTAAAATTTGTTGCAAATAAGGTATATGTAGCATGTGCGGAATGGCGGCAATGTTGACAGCGTGAAATTAATACTGTCCAGCTCCTGTACAACAATGTACAATTCTCAAAATCGTCCTGCGAATGTCCCGGCTTGTGACAACTTTGCACGCTGCCAAAAAATTGCAGCCTTCACGCACTTGCGCCACACAATATATACTGTTAAACTCACCCGTAACGTGCTCCGATGAAAAACCGAGAATTCCGATCCAAATTCCAATATCGCGCAGCATCCAAAGCAGTCAAGCAACACATTCATCCTCCATTATTTTTCCCGACTTCCTCCAAGTCACAGTGACATGACTGAAGGGTTCTTTGTCATCGGCATCTCGCCCACGGGGGCAGTGCTCCTACATTTGCGCGCGACCTCTGGGTGAGAGAGCGCGCGTCAATCCAGAATACAAACGTAACTGGCCGGTAACTACACACCCGTCATGTCCCACAACAAGAAAATCGCAACCAAACTCACCTGTTCCATGATAAAACAGATGCCCCCTGAATTGAAGCCATCCTCACACAAATAAACAATAAAACCCGTGACGACATGATGAGACTCGTATCGTGATGGCCAGTTGACTGCATTCGCTGCGGCGTCGAGAAGCGAAATGGCAGCCTCGAACCTGCACGAACTTGTCCCCGTGACGTCGATGGTGGGGGAGGTGCGCGCATGCGGCCCAACTGACGCGTGGAGGGGAGAGACTGGCTCCCGCGTCAGCACGTTCGGTCAGTCGTGCCGTGCGCCGCGTCGCAGTAAGAACTTCCCTCGGACGACGATAATAATTCGTTGAAAATTCGCAAACGAAATCTGCCGCCGACATTCGCGAGTGATGGTGAAAAAAAATTGCGCGGCAAACGCGCAATGACAATCGGTCCGCCATTGTTGCGATAAACCGGAGAAAACTGGGGGAAAAAACCGACAATCAGTGTGTCATTTATTATAACCAAGCGATATTTATTGTTGGCATTAAAAATCCTGTTGGAGGAGGCCCGAAGGGGGAATTGGAAATTCAAGGGAGCCCTCCAAGGTCGTCGAGCTCGCGATTCGTTTTTTTTCCCTCCCCTCTTCTGCGAAGAGAGTCCACTGCGCCCACCTTCACGCGGCGACATTTCGCGGTGTGTGTGCATCAGTCCCGCATTTGTGCAGGTTTTGCTCCACGTGTTTAGTCCTGTGTTTCGGGACTTTTTTTTTTTGTTTTTTGTGTGTATATGTGCAAGTGTTGTGGTGCAGTGAATGATTATTTTCGTTGTTTTTGTTGAGATATTAACTGAATATGACGATCGCGAGTAATATTGTGGTCGAGTGGCTGCGCTCACTGCACTTGGGCCAGTACTCGGAGAGTTTTATTGACAATGGTTATGATGATCTTGAGATTTGCAAGCAAATTGGCGATCCTGATCTCGATGCTATCGGTGTATTTAATCAAAATCATCGTGCTCGGCTGCTGCAGTCGGTAAAAACGTTGCGAGAGGAGGGAGCCGCGAGTGTTTACTTTACCCTTGAGGAAACTAATGATTGCTTGTGCGACAATGTCAGCTCCAAGTCCTCGAGAACGTCCTCGGACCGTCCCAACAGCGACAAAGAGGCTCAACGTGCTTCGCCCACGGCTAGCTCGTCCAGTGGCGGTCAGGAAGTCACGAAATTTGCTGATGAGTATGAGGAGGGCAAGGCTGAACTTGTCAGGATACCGAGAATGCAGTTGAAGATGCTGCTGCAAGAGAAATTGAGGCACGACGGCATCAGGCTCGCTTGTCAGCCCTACACAACACCGGTGAGTTTTTATTTTTTATATCATTTTTAGAAATTATATTAGCTCTGACTTTAGCAATTGTTTTTTTAATTTTTGAAATTACTCGGGGGGGGATTGGAAATACTAGACAAGATTTTTAGGTTAGGATGGTGATATGAGATTTTCTTTTTTCTGAATATTTAGGAAATTATTGAAGTTAGGAGGTTTTTGCTAGGGACCGTTTTTGTAGAGATTTTTATTGGCTACAAAAAAGGATCAGGGCGAAAATTTGATAAAATGCTTCATTATCGTGATATTTTGTAAATAAAAACGTGTAATATTGTTAACTGAACAATCAGACGGTTACTCTTTTGTAAATATCTCTAAAAATACTAATTGTACAGAGGTTTTTATTAAGATCATTTTTGTAGCAATTTTTATTGGCTACAAAAAAGGATCAGGGTGAAAATTCGATAAAACGCTTCATTCTCATGATATCTTATAAATAACAACGTGTGACATGGTGAATTGAAAAATCAGACACTCCTTTACAAATATCTCAAAAAATACTAATTATATCAGTTAGTTTTTTTCTTAAACAATCTTTTCTATAGTTCTTTTATACAGCAACAAAAAATATTTAGAGATAAATTTTCAAAAAAGCCTTTTTTTCAAAAAAATTCTTTGTGAAACAAGAAAATAACGACTACATTTTTGCAAATATCTTTAAAAATACTAAACATACAAAAAATATTATAGAAACCTTTTTTGTAGCATTTTTTTTAAGCTTTAAAAAAGTTTTAGTGAAAAATATCGCTAGATCTGACGGTTCACTTGATATTTCTGAAAAACAAAAAAAAAACAACCAACAAAGCATATTCTGCGAGCTCTAACATCTGTATCGACTCGGATGACCGGTTTATTAGTACACTGCCACTGAGTCACGATGCGATTAAGATTGTTGGATGGTAGTTAGTGATACTCCAAGGCCAAAGAAGCACGTTAGGAGATTAGGAGTGTGCTCCTACCTGATGGGGTGCACGTAGTGGCGTACGAGATACTCCAAGGAATTAAGATAATGCGGAATGCTGGTAGACACGCCCACGCCAGACGAGATAAACGCTTGATTCATTATTTTGTTACGTAGCGCGGCATGTGCGTGCAAGATAAGAAGCATGCAATATAATACCTTCGCAGTTTCCGGTGCTTTCACCTCGCCAGATACCTTTTCCCGTGTCCGGAGAAAGAATTCAATATCCCTCGACACTTGGTGCTGCTTATTCTCGTATTTTGCGATAACACAATGCCACTTGCGCATGTTTGGATAACGTTTATACCTGCATTATTAGTGTGTGTCGTTACAACTGCTGAGAGAGAGCATTTTGATATGTCTGCAGACTTGGCAATTTATTTATGAACTCGTAGTTGCAAATATTACTCTATATATACACTTTCTCGTTTACGCTCCGTTAAGTGCGAATGCCCTGTTGTGTATTTTATATTTATACCTTAGAGAAACATATGTGTGTTTGATTATATACAGATTTTTTGTTGCTTAAAAAAATTTTCTACAGGAAATTTTTGTGGAAAAAAAATTTTTTATTCATCATAGACTACAATTTAATAAAAAAAAAAAAACGAGTATGATGATTTTTTACATACGAAAAAATTTGATAATAGTAATTGCAAAAAATAGTGTTTTAAAAAAATTTTTTTTTCTCTTGATTAATAACATATTGAAGAAAAAAATTGATGAAATATTTTAATCATGAAATTTAATGCATTTTGTTGGCTTATAAAAAATATTTGTAAAAAATTAAAAAAAAAAAAAAAGTCGCCAGTACAACGTCATAATGATGTAACTGTAACACGTCAAAATTTCTTAAGCCTTTCCGTAATTTTTTTTAAATATAATATTTTACTAAATAGAAAAATTTATGATAAATTTTTTATGGTGCGAAATTTTGTAAACAGTCGGTAAAATACGAAAAAAAACGAATTATATGGAATTTTGGTTGAGTTTTCGTAAATTTTTACTCCCTCTGCGATTGCATTTTTTCACGAATTGGGTATATCTATATATATTCGTCAATAAATCAAGATGGCGGTTGATTAAATGACTGATAAATAAATTAAAACAAGATAAAAAAATTTTTCTAGCATTTATGAAGATGAAAAAAAATTTTTTTGACGCTACTTCCGTAAAAAGTTTCAAATTTTTAGTTTATTTCACCATTTTTTTTTAAACAAATAAATAATTTAAGAATGTATAGGCCGTTAAAAACTATTATAATGTGTCATACAAATTTTAAATATCTTCCAGCAAAAAATTTCATTCATTAATAGTAATATTAAATATTTTCATAAATAAAAAGTTTTAGTATGACTATTTCAGCAAGCAATCAGAGCCGTTTATTCAAATTTGTTGAAAACGTGGGCACAATATCTAAAAAAATGGCGATTTGTTGAAAAAATTGTGGACCAAAGTGAAAAATATTCTATAAAATTGATTAAAATCGAATATAGTTATAAATTGTGTACTTAAAATTCGTCAAATATTCTAGAAAAAACATACGTATTTATGCGTATATATAACCTCATTATCATGCAACGTTGCCGCGTTTTATCGCGTAATAGTGGACCTCTCAATTGTCATCTAGATCTCCGCGAACAAGTCGCTTATACAAAAATATTAATTTTTTCCTTTGCAATCTTTTTCCTACAAAATATTTTGTTTTACTGATTTCTGAAAAATCGCGTCTATTTTTGGCAAGTTAACACGACAGATTTTGTGCTTTATATCTTTAACAAATTTTTTTTTAGGCTGTGGATTTTGTGTTTTTTTTTTGTTTGAGAGAGAAAGTTCGTTGGGCCGCCGCGTGTACATATATACTTACATATACGCAGAACAAAAAAAAAAGGTTTCTTGTGTAAATAAAGAAACGCCCACGTTGAGAGGAGCAATCGAAAATGCCGTTACGCGGGAAAAAAAAATTATTATAGGCTGAAGAATATTTTTTTCTTTTCATTTCGTTTTTTTTTCTTTTTTGATGATGACTATGATATGGATGTGAATGCGCGTAAATTTTTCGTTTAGCACGCACATGCGAGAAAAACAAAACAAAACGCGTTTTGCGCGGCACGCCAAAGAGGAATCTTTGGTAATATATGTTCGTTTTGTGAACTCTATGACAGCCAAGCACGCGAAAGCAAACGCAAGAAAGATATCGTATAAGAAGCTGAGAATTTTTTTTTTCCTTCACGTTGATAAATACCATTAGCGATATATCAGCTTCCGTTATATTTGTTTTCTTTTTTTTTTTGCTATTTTGAAATATATCGACTGCTGTATATAGAATTTAATTGATTTTTGGAGTAGTTATAATAGTAAAACAAAAATTTTTTTCATCTTATCGAAAAATCATTGGTATAAACTCAGGATTATCTCAGAAATTATTAGAAATATTAAAAAAGTTAATTAGACCTTTTTTAAAGAAAATTTAATTATCTATAAAAAATGTTCTATGCTTTATTTTCAAATTTTAATTATTTTTCAAGAAAAATTCACTTTTAACGATTTTTATAATAAAAAATGCAGTTAAACATTAAAAATATTTGAAAAAAAACATTTGTTTTAAACATTTTAAAAAATGTTTATAAACAAAAAAACACAATTTCTTGGGTTTACAACAAAAATATCTGTGAAAAAATTTTAAATAATTATATTTGATCTCGTAAATTTATTTGAAATATTTTATATTTAAGCATTTTTGAATATTTCTAGCATGTAAATTAGTTTTTTTCAAAGACTTTTAATTTATTTCAACTAAAAACTTTGAGGTTCACCCAATATTCATTCACAGTGATGTTTTCACTTGGAAAAAAAAAAAAAAAAAAAAACCTCAAATCTGCATCACAAATGCAGAATACATTTTTTCCGATTATCCACGGTCCAGTTTTCTATATATACTCTGTGTGTCCTCCACGTGCAAAATAAGTCCAAACACACCCTGATGGCATATCGAGTTTTCGAGGGTAGCGACGCGCACTCTCTCGCTCAATGCGCAAATTTGGTATTTATTCGTTTAATCTCAGTGCTGATAAAGTACAGATAACACGTGTTACACTCTGGCGGAAGGTCCGATTTGCGAGGCGCCTTTTCCCCTTTGCTTGTATCGTGCCAATCAACATTCCGGGCATAGACGAGAGTACGTGGGCAATTATGGCGACGATACAATCGCTTATACATATATTTCTCTTGGGGTGTTGGATAAGTCGTTAAATATATGCATTAGAAAAAAATTTTTTTTTATTCCTATGACCACGCGGCGCCATGTCGTTCTGCTGTCCACGTTACTACCACCACTCGTAATAGCCTCTGAATATTTGATTGAATGCTCAATCGATAGACTCCCATGACACGCTGTGTCCATTTCTTTATGCCGGATATATACTATTTACCCTTGCTGGTAATTTATTTATTTTTAAGGACGAAAAATATCCTGAAAAACATTTAAATTCATTCATATCTTGAGAAAAAAAAATATTATCAATATAAAATACTAATTTTTCAATGAATTTTTCTTTTAATTAAAAAAAAATTGTTTTTCTAGGGTAAAAAAAAAAACATTTTCTCACCGAATTTGGAAAAATATTTATCTTTTAATTTTTTTTTAATACTGTATTTTTTTAAGTTGAAAAATTTTTTTTATTGAATTTTAAAGATAAAGATTTTTTTTTTTCAATACTGTATTTTTTTAGGGCAAAAAACTATTTTTTACTGAATTTGGAAAAATATTTATTTCTTTTTTTTTTTAGTGAGAAAGGTTGAAAAAAATTGAAATTTTTTAGTAAGAATTTTTTTTTTTTTGCGTGGTGGATAGGGGTGGGTTAAAAAAATTTTATTTCATTGAGATATGAGTAGTAGACAATGAGAACATTCGTGTATAATTGATTGAGGTATTTTTAGTGTATGCTGTTATAATAATCGATGAGAATTGGTTGAAATAGTTTATAGAAGTTGCCTATTGAAAAGAAGGTGCTTGATAAAAAAGTGCGGGGGGAGGTCATGAATAATAGACTTCGAAATGGTGAATTTTAGATCTTGGTGCTCTGCTACAATGACCCTTGGAATATATATTCATGCTTTATATTGATTGGTTAGAGCTCGTTCAACACAACGAGATGGAGAGGGACGTGGGATTTTTTTTTTTTTTTCAATGACTTCTTGAGTACTCTCTGCTTTCGGTGATTCTATTATTGATGCTGTTTTTTGGTGGTCTATTGATTCATAAATAAGTCAATGTATAGATTAATTTTTATCAACAATTTTCTCAATACCTTACAAGATAGCTAATAGTTTTTTTTTGTTTTTTTCCAAATATCCTAATAAATATTGGAGATATGAAAAAATTTGTTTATATCTTTTTTGTAGTTCTTGAAATTCTAAATAAAAAAGATTCTAAGCAAATTTTCTGTATTTTGTATATTTTTCAAGATATTTACAAAATAAAAAAAAAAAAAATTTTCCATTTTTTTTATTCATGATGAAAAAAATTTTTTTTTCAAGTGTAAATATTTAAAAAACTATGAGAGTTATGAAAATTTTACTTAAAATCTTTTTTTAAGAGCTTGAAATTCTCTAGAAAAAAGGTAGTTGGAAAAAATTCTCTATTTCTATTATTTTTCGAAATATTTGATAAATAAAAAAATATTAGAAATAAAAATGTTTAAGTACACGATGTTTGTATGTATAATTTTTTTTTTATCTGTCTGTGAATTTAATTAATTTTACCGTGTCATAAAAATCGAAGAAGTCTTTCAATTTATCATATTAAACCCGCACTACTACACCAAAGAGTCGAATTAACGTGAGAATTTTTCTCTATCCATCAGTCCAATAGTTATTTCTGTCATTCGGTGTTATAAATCCCCCTTAATGTCTATCTCTAATCCTCATACGTTAGATTAACAACCCCATATCGAGCTAGTGAGTCTGATAAGATGAACATGAAACCGGAAACTACTTTATTAATTAATTTCAAACTAAATTACGAAATTCAATTTATCACGTTAAATTCTAATCATCCTAAAAACCTTCAGCAAACTAACTAAATCTCGCATTTAAACTCAATGAATGTACTTTTCATTTAATTTTCACTCGGTAAAACAGTCTTTTTAGATTTATCACTCGTCAGAATTACTCACAACTCTGCTCCCGCTACTTAGACGTGTGTGAAGTGCTTGGAGATTTATTTAAGGGGTGAATTTCTGTCTCACACTTGTTCTAAATTGCATACTTAAACACTTAGAACAAGTATACCTAATAACTGTCTTTTAAAAAACAAAATTTCAATCGAAAATAATTTTTTTTCATCAAAAAAAAAAAATTACTATCTCAAAAAAAAAGCCTTGAAATTTTTAATAAAAATTATTTTTTAATGATAAAAATATTTTTTTAAGGAAAAAATTTTTTTTTTCTTATGAATGATTATTTTTATGATTGGAAAAAAAAATTTTTTTTTTTGATGTCTGATTTTGAATGATAATGGTTATCTCAGTGCGGTGTTGGGTATAGTGAATCAATTAATTACCGCGTGCTTATTAACAGCATCCACTGCTGGTATCACTCGACTTGCGCATAATAACCCGTCGCTAATTACAGCCCTAATGAGGTGTAAAGTCATGCAACCCGATGTACGCCCAGACATCATTATTGAGCCAGTGATACTCGAGATATTTTTGTTTCTACGTTTGATTTTGTCTCGTACGTCGGTGAGAAAAAATTGTATAGGGATTTTTTTTTTAGGAATTTGAATCATTCAGCTATTAGGATGACCTAGAGGACATGCAATGTGACTCAGGAATGTTTAATGTCTGCTGGTGAATGGTGTACGACTTGGATTGAATTATTCTCACTTCCGGGTCGACATGAGCGGTCGCGATATATCACGCACCGTTAACTTGGTTTCCCCGAAAGCTGTGTGTGCGCGGCGACGCTCACCGCGGAATATCTGAAAAAAAAGTCGCGATAGAGGTCAGGATGTTTGTGTGAGTTGTGTCTCATGAATCAGGACTTATTCTCTCATGATTTAAAGGGTTTTAAAAGGATAGATTAATGTGTTTTAGATGATTTTATTGGTTTTTATGGTTTTTATTGGAGTTTTTTAAAGAATATCTAGGAAACTATTAGAGTTGGGATTATTTTTTATAGAAACTTTTTTCAAGATCTTTTTTTCAGCTATAAAAAAGGTTTAGAAGAAAATTTTTCTAAATCTCATAGTTTTTAAGTTATTCTCAAAAGAAAAAATTGCGATTTTTATTCTGATAAAAATCGAATTGTAACAGAGCGGATGTTCTTTTCAAAATATCTCGTAAATCGTGAGAGTTGTGAAAAATTTATGTTAAATCTTTTTTATAGGGAATTTTTACAGCTACAAAAAAGGTTCTAAACAAAATTTCTCTAAATCCAATATTTTTCCAGTTATTCCCAAAAAAAAAAAAAAAAATGTCGATTTTCATATTTTGATGAAAATCGAATTGTGACAAAGCGATGTTTTTTTCAAAATATCTCGTAAATCGTGAGAGTTTGAAAAAATTCACCGTAAATCTTTTTTGTAGAGAATTTCAAGAGTTATAAAAAAGATTTTTATCAAAAACTCGATAAATGTTGAGAGGTTTAGAGGATTTCTTAATAGGTAGAGTGTGAATGTAGAATGACTGAACTTGTGGATAAACGTAGAATCGACACGTCTGTCTTACAGGCTTTATTGTGAGCGACTGACCCTATCTACAAGTACTCTAAATGCGCGCTGTATGTGTACACTCGAGTGCGTACACATAACTCATGTGTTGATGAGCCTCACCATTGCTCCCAACACTTCCCCTCAATGGGGTTGCTCATTAATCATTACCTTTAACGAGACCAATCTCGTCAATTAGAAATTTCAGACGCTGTGGTCCGAGTGGCTTTGTCAAGAGATCTGCCTGGTTATGCTCACTGTCACAGTAGGTGACTTGGATAATTCCTTTTTCTTGCAATTCCCTTGTATACAAAAATCTCGTGCCAATATACCTCGTTCGGCTTGTTATTGCTCCGTTGACATTGCTGATACATCCCTGGTTATCTTCATAAATGACAATTGCTTGCCCTTGCGCTTGATTTAGGAATTCCAGCAGATATCTCAGAAATTGACACTCCTTTGCTGCTTCAGACAGAGCAATCATCTCAGACTCCGTTGACGACAGTGCAATGCAGTCTTGTCTTCTGCTACACCAACTGATTACACCTCCTGAGAATTTAAAAATATATCCAGTGTTAGACCGTCTGGTCTGCCTATCTTCAGCCCAGTTGGCGTCAGCGAATCCAAATAATTTCTGCTCATCAATGCTCTTGTTGCTCAGCCGCAGCTCGTATGCTCTCGTTGCTTTCAAGTATCTGCACAGCCTTTGAATCTCGTTCCAATCCACCTGCTTCGTGTCCTTGACGTGCTGTGCGAGAATCGAGACTGACGCAGCGATGTCGGGACGTGTATTCACTGCAATATAGAGCAAAGAACCAATTAGTTTACTGTAATGTTTACTCTCAATTGCTGGTGAATCTTCTCGGAGCTTCTCGTATCCAGTTGTCATAGGATAATGTGACGGTTTTGCCTCGCTGAGTTTTGCTCGCAGTAAAACCTTACTGATATACTCAGGCTGACTGATCAGAAAATCGCCTTCCTCTGTCCTTCTCATTTGGATTCCTAGATAGAAACTCAGATCACCCAGATCTGTGATGTGAAAAACTTCGTTGAAACTTCTCTTGAGCTTCTCTATCGTCTCTATCCTCGGGCTGGCAACAATAATATCATCCACGTGCACTACCAAGTAAATTATAATCCCTGGATTCACTAAACGAAATAAACACGTATCATGTTGACATTGCTCAAATCCCTGAGTTGCCAAAACCCCTTTTAGCCGATCAAACCAGGCTTTTGCGGATTGTTTGAGCCCGTAGAGGCTTCTGTTGAGCCTACAGCCCCAGTCGCTCCTCTTGTCATCGATGAAACCCAGTGGTTGCTCCATGTATATAATTTCCTTGAGGTGACCGTTCAAGAAAGCAGTTTTCACATCAAAATGCTTCACAACAAAATTCTCCTTGCCTGCTATGGACAGTAGCAATCTGATTGTTGTAATTTTCGCCACTGGAGCAAACACTTCATCATAATCCTCGCCATATTTTTGACTAAATCCACGCGCGACGAGTCGAGCCTTGTAGCGCTCTGGCTGTCCATGAGCACTCCGTTTAATTTTGTACAGCCATTTGCAGCTAATTAAATTTTTATTCCGAGGAACAGGCTCGAGGTCCCACGTCTCGTGTTCTCTGAGTGACGAGATTTCCTCCTGCATGGCTTGAATCCACTGCTGCGCATCTGGACCACGTATTGCCTCCTCGTAGGATCTTGGCTCAACTTCTCTCTGACTGCAAGCTTCCCCTGGTGGACTACTTTCTCTCATTCGTGCAGCTAAGGGTAGCTCATCTTCCCCTGGATCATCAGTCGAGACATCTGATGCCTCTGGCGTATAGAAATACTCCTCGTCCCTCCGTGGCTTCACTAGTTGGCACAACGGCTTCGACGGAGTCGTGAACCAAACTTCACTTGTATTTTTCTTTCCCTCAGTGCTGTCTTTTGGCGAAACTCTGGTCTCATCACAGTCAAACAGGTCGACTTCCCCTTCATCACGAGTTTGTTCCGAAAAAGTAACATCTCTGCTCGTGATGACCTTGTTGGTTGACTTGTCGAGCAGCCTGTACGCCTTGGACTCTTTAGAATATCCCAGAAAAACGCACTCACGTGCTTTTGAACTCAATTTATCTCTCTTGTGCTGTGGAATAAGTGCAAATGCTTTACTTCCAAAAATTTTTAGGTGTTCAACACTAGGTTTCTTGCCAAACATTAACTCATGCGGCGTTTCCGACCTCGCGCGTGTTGGCAAACGATTCTGTAGATATGCAGCAGTTGCCGCAGCTTCTCCCCAGTACGTAGGTGGCAAACATGCACCCAGCAACATTGTCCTGCAAGTCTCAACTAAATACCTGTTCCGGCGTTCTGCCACGCCGTTTTGTTCCGGTGTGTATGGCGTAGTATACTGTACTTTAATTCCCTCTTTCTGCAAAAATTCCAGAAGATCCTTATTTATGTACTCGCCCCCTCGATCAGAGCGAAAAACCCTTGGTTTGCGGTGAAATTGTGTCTGGCAATGCTGCACAAAATCTTTTATTACTTCAGCAGCCTGTGATTTTCTACGCAATAAGAACACATACAAATATCTACTGTAATCGTCTATAATTGTCATCAAATACTTCCTGCCCCCTGGCGTCTGGACGGGCATAGGCCCACACAAGTCTGTGTGCACCAGATCCAATGGCGCCTTACTGTGATCCCTTAATGCATGCCTCGCATACCTGGTGTATCAGGCACTTCTCAATTTTTATTCCAGTCGCCAAATTTTCTGCAGCCAGTTTCTTGATTGCCTTTGGATCCCTGTGACCGAAACGCTCATGCCAAATGTGAATGCAATTGTCTGCATGGCATGCCTCAACTGTAAATGCACGCTCCGGTAATTTTAATTTATACATACGCCCTTTAATTTCCCCAACAGCAATTTCATTTTTATCTTTAAAAATTTTCATCGCGCCTTGACTCACAGCTATCACGTATCCCTGCTTATCAAGGTTACTTATTGATATTAGACCAGAATCAAACTCTGGTATGTACAAAACATTATCCAGCTCAAGTATTTTTTCTTTACCTGTAGTAGTGACACAACGAATTTTCCCAGAACCAACACCATATACCTTACTTGATTCTCCGTTAGCAACACGTACTGTTGACCTGTGCGTGGTGTCTATTTTATCGAAAAATTTTATGTCACTGCACATGTGTGCGGTCGCTGCGGAATCCAGAAACCATTCTCCACTCTTCCGACTGTTATTATTTACGCTGTATGCCGTGTGTAAGACGGTGCTGTCTCCATCTTCGTCACTATCGCTCTTGTTGACTTGCGTGACTGCTGTGGCTCTGGCTCCAAACTTGTTTTTCTTTTGCTGGTTCTCTAGCCAATGTTTATATTTGTGGCAATCTCTCTTCAAATGTCCAGTCCGCTCACAAAAGAAACACTTTATCGTCTCTCTATCACTGTTGCTCACCTTGTGTACCGAGTCGAAAAATTCTCTGTTATTCGTGCGGCCCTGCCGACGCTTGTACTCGGTCATCAATGTGCCTTTGACTAAATCCAAAGTGAGTTCCTCTTTTTTTCTTGACGCTAATGGCGCGATCACCGGCTCATACGAGTCGGGCAAACTATTTATTACTGCGCACACTGCCAAATCTGTCATATTTTCGCATCCAAGTGCTGATAAACCGTCTATCATATCTTGCATCCGCAATAAATGCTCTCCCATGTCGCCATCGTCAGCCAACTCAGTCTTAAATAACTGCCTCATTTGAAAAAACTTATTCATGGGCGCAGATTCCTCATAAACTCTCTGCAATGCGTCCCATGCCTCCTTTGCCGTCTTACAGGCCCTGATATGTGTTAGCTGGGTATCCTCCACGACCATGGCGATGAGGGAAAGAGCCTGATCATCTTTATCTTGCCATGCCGCCAATTCTGTATCGCCTGTAGGCGCGGGTTTTTCCACGGCTTCCCACGTGCGCTCTCTTCTCAGCAAACGCTCTGCTTTATATTTCCAATTCTGGTAATTTTTATCATTGAGTTTGGTGATCCCAAAACTCACCGTATTTTGTGCCATTGTTCTCCTTATGCACAACGCAAACAAAAAAAAAATATATAAACTCTTTATGCAGCCTTATATCTTTGGGACTGACTAACTTTGATTATCCACAAAAAAAAAAAACTTTAACTGTAACTTTATGTAAAAATTACTTTTCACACGACTGTATATCCTGGGTGTCCTGGGTGTCCTGGGCCCATAACCTGTTGAGAGGTTTAGAGGATTTCTTAATAGGTAGAGTGTGAATGTAGAATGACTGAACTTGTGGATAAACGTAGAATCGACACGTCTGTCTTACAGGCTTTATTGTGAGCGACTGACCCTATCTACAAGTACTCTAAATGCGCGCTGTATGTGTACACTCGAGTGCGTACACATAACTCATGTGTTGATGAGCCTCACCATTGCTCCCAACAATAAATCCCGCAGTATTCAAGATATTGTCGAAAAATGTTCAGTTTGAACATCTCGTTGACACACTATGTTATTTTTTTTTCTTCTTTCAAAAGAATTTTCGTGGTGTAAGAAGAATTTTATTCTCGAAAAGCTCCAGTTTTATAGAGTTCCTTCCTGAACAAGGTTGACAAAAAAACTGGCGTCTTATTCCTCCGGCGTGATGACAAACGACGAGCGTCAGAGCGAGATGCGCGCGCGGGATGCGAGAGTGAAACCCGGAAGTAAAAATAAAGCAGTCAAATTGTTCAAGGCTTTGAATTTTTCACGACTTGGCGAATGACTTTTACTTACATTGTGCACACACTATGAAGCACATTTTGCTCGTGTATATTCAAGCAGTAAAAAATGAGGATTTTCAACTTTGCGCGGGCTGTTGCTGCGCCATCGACACGCGGAAGGGGCGTAACTCGCTAATAGCCGTGGATATGTGTTTCTATGAGAGGGTTGTATAGAGTGCCTTTGCATGGCAATTAGAAAGTATAACGCCGGGATATGAATCAAGAGTCAAAAGGGTCAGCGAGAGGGGCCACCAGTGCAAAACCCCTTTATTAATTTGTAATTGCGCGTGCAGATATAGGTGTGTACAGATCCTTTGCCGAGTTTAGATCCTGCCTTTTGCAAAATTACTAGCCTGTTCGCCTGTCGCTCCATTCAACTTGAGATTTACTAACTTGACTCAGTAAAACTCCTCATGTCAGATTGTTTTCCGCTTCTCAACATTTCCGATCCTTTTTCCTGCTGTTATAAATGACAGAATATCAATTATATGCCTTCTGACATGTTGCAAATATGATAAAAAATTTATACAAAAATTTTTTTTCAAATTATCTTTCAAATTTAGATGAGAAAAAAATTTTTTTTCTTATTTTTCGTGATTTTCAACGTGAATTTTGAATATTTTCGTAAATGTTGATAAGACCATTTTTGTAGGAAATTTAATTTTCTATAAAAATGGTTTTATGACTTTTTTTTTGTTTTTCCCATAGTTTTTGAGATATTTTGAAAAAGAATTTTTTTTTTGCTATAAAAAATATTAATTTTAGGTTTTTAAGAGTTATTAAATTAATTTTGTGGCTTTATAGTTGTAATAAAATTATGTTGACGTTCGATAAAGTGAAAAAAAAAATTAATAATTTTATACTGTAATGAATTTTATTCATGAATAGAATATATATATAACGGGCGTGCAAATGCTCAATTTTAGTTTGGGTCGAACGTATATATTTCATGTCACGCAAATTGGTGAGTAATTGGACGTATAAATTTCTGTCTTTAATTATCAACCGCGTTGTTATAGACGACGTCTATTTGTCTCACTGTTTCATCCAACTGTCAGTTTCACTTTCGCCAAACTCACTGCGATTATATTTCTGTCGAAATATTAATTTCAATTGTGTTCACGAATTGAAATTGAAGTTTCCTCTAGAGTGCGTTGTCGCCCTTGTCTATATACAATCATATATATATTTCAATCGAAATATACATAATCAAATAAATATCGTTGTATGTGTGTGTGTCGCAATATGATGAAAGGAAAATCCCGCTTATTATATGAACAATATTCTCAATATCTCTCAATGATATCCTCTCTCTTTTATAATAATTTGCTCGAATGAATCCTAGTAATGAGAGCTACGGAAATAAAGTTTATTCCATCTAAAGTAAAGCAATTTTATTTCCAGAAAAATAATAATTTTTTTCTTTTGCAATTATTTTCAAAATTATTCAATTTACAAGATTTTTTATAGATATCTTTTTTTTAGCTTATAAAATTTTCTACAAAAAAGATTTCTTATAAAAAATTCATATTTTTTTAATTTATCAAGATATCGATGATTTTAAAAAAATCATGATTTTTTATTTTTAAAAAATTGTAAATATTTAAATAATTAAATAATTTTAAAAAAATTTATAGAATACTTTTAAACCTTTGGAATATTTCTCAGAAAAGGTTTTATTGAAAAAAATTAGTATTTCAATTTTTTTGGATATTTACAAAATAAATTGATTTTTTTGATTTTTTTTTTCAATTACTAAATTGAGAATATTTCGGGAATTATTAGATTTAGAGAGATTTTACAAGGGAGAGATTTTAAAGCTCTTGAAATGCTCTATAAAAAAGGTTTATTTGAAAAATTCGGTATCTCGCACGATTTTCAAGATATTAGTGTGTATAGAGCAACTGTCGCAGTTGCGTGGCGCATAGAAGCGAAACTGGCGAGGTTAAATCGCCAAAGGCCTCGAGCGATGCACTGAAAGATGCATCAGGACGATTACGCTGCATTGGGCCTCTGTGCGATCGTGTCTCCCTGCCTCGAGTGCTTTATAGAAAGCAATCGCGCGCGGCTTGAGCCGTGGCTCCGCCGCGCGCGACTTTCCGTTTCAATTTATCCCCCTCTCGCGGGTTAAGTGCGCTGTTGTGGATGCGAGTTTCAATCTCAGCCGTGTGCCACACGTGTAACGGGATATTCATTTTTTCCCCCTGCATCGCAGGTGTTTAGTTCTTTGCGCATTTTTCCTTTCGCGCGTGGCCAATTTGCTGACATCCATCAGAGTATCCGCGTATGACTCGTGTCCGCGCGATCCAGCCGGGCCAGCTGGTCGATAAAAATGCCCCAAGACAGGTGCAACGTTTAGCAATGGACGACATTAATGGGTAAAGTTACTCAACTTCGTCACACTCGTCAACAACGCGATAAGTCTTAAAAAAAAACGCGTTCCTTCTTCCCTCCGTTTTAAAAAATTCAACACACTCGATTTTCTGTCCTCTATGCTATTACGGAATTGTTTAATTTCATTTTTTTACACCTTGCACATTCGCTATTGCAGATGTATAATTTTTTTTACCTGAAAACTCAAAAGTTTCTTGAATTTTATTTTTGTTTTTTTGATTTATTTAAAAAACTAAGTGAGATATGAAAAAAATTTATAAGACCATTTTTGTAGGGAATTTAATTCCTTATAAAAAAGGTTCTATTATTTAATGCAAAATTTCTTATAATTAAAGAGATAAATTGAAAAAAGTAAATATAAAAAATTTATAGGCGTGTGATTTTTTGTTTAGTTAATGTTTTTTCTTTAAAATTAATCATAATATCAAAGAAATTTTTATAGGAAATTAAAATATGCGAAATCGATATGTTAATGACCAATTTTGAAATGGGTATACGTTAAAAGTATTAGGGGTGGTATAAAGGTTTTTTATTTCAATTGCACGAAAATACAAAAATTTTTCCTCAATGTTGTATCGATAAAAAAAATTCTTTTACAATTTTTCCCCACACTGGAGAATTATTTCATCAAACCCTTGTTATTCGATAAAATTTTTTTTTCCAATTCTGAAACGTCAAAAATGTAACACGTTTCTATCTGAATTTCCCCGGGGAATATTAAACAATTATTGTCCGGTGAGAGTGCCCAAAAGCATGATACAAACGGTGGTTTTATTCTTGCACTGCGGTAGCAACAGCAGCAGCAGTTGTGTGTCTGGAGGAAAAACATATTTTACCGCGATGCCGCAGCAGAGCGTATAAAAAGAAAAAGAACCCCCGACGCCACGATCTTCCGCGCTGGATTTTTCCCTTGATATACACACACAAATATATGTGGAAAAAGTGCAGCGAAGAAGAAGACACAAGTAAACGATGCGCAACGTCGTGTTTTGGGCGCGCGCGCGCGCCCGTCTGATGCCCGACAACTTTACGAGCTGGCCGTTAAGCCCTCAGTGCAAGAATAGTAGGTGCGCACCTTTGCTTGGCGTGTTTAAATAAGCCCCCTGGGATTTAGTCGTGACGTAATTTCGCGATGTTTAGCAGTAGAACGCTGCAGAGAGTGTCTGCACGCGCCAAATTCATGGCATTGAATAAATACAATGAGAAAAAAAAATTAAAAAATATTTAAACAGCAGTTGAGATAAGGCGCGCGAGACTTCTGTGCAGAGGGTGGTGCGCTGCTACTCGGGGGGATGATGAATATTCTTCTGCATTTGGCCGCCAGCGAGTGCGCGCGCGCCCGCACCACCATGATACATATTTTATGGAGGGAATAGAAGGAGGTATATAAAAGAATGGAATAAGAAATGAACAACACTGGCTGATGGAGATAAATTTGAATGAAATAAATACTCTTAAATATTATTTATTCATTTTTTCTTTCGTTTATAATCGATGATTTATTTTTATTATTTGATATGTTGGGCAAAAAAATTATTTTTAATAGTTATTTTAATATTTAAATATGAAAATATTGGATTTTTTTTCGATGCAAACAGCGTAAAGTCACTTGGGTGTTGCTTGAAAATATTTTTTAATGTTATAAAAAAATTTGTGAAATAGCAATGTGCAAAAAATTTTACGCACTGCACGCTTGGGGACGTCCGCACTGGCCGAAAACCCGGAAAGAACTGATAATTTTCGTGGGAAAGTCCGGTGAGCTCGAGTTTATCGATAATTGCTCTGATATCTCTGACGTGTGCTGATAAGATAGTAGGCACGGAAAAATCAATACTTTCGACCACGTCACTCAGTTCTTCCCGGGCTTTCGAGCAGTGCAGACGTGTCAAGGCACTCGGTGAGTAAAACATATTATACATTGCTATTTTCTGCTAATTATTCCTTAATCAGTTCATCATACAAATAAATTAATAAGTAACTTGTACAGAAAATTTAGTTATATAAAAAATTACAAATTTATTGTTTGAAAAAACTGTTTTTTCCACTTTTTAAAATTGAACTCTGTGATGTTTGATAGTGAGAAATAAAAATTTTCATGAGGTGTCTTTCTTGAGAATCTCGCAGTTTCTGCGATTATTTTTGTTTTTAACTGATAACTCAGTAAATAAGCAAAATTATAACAAATATCACTCAAGTTTTTCCACTTTTTAAAATTGAACTCTGTGATGTTTGATAGTGAGAAATAAAAATTTTCATGAGGTGTCTTTCTTGAGAATCTCGCAGTTTCTGCGATTATTTTTGTTTTTAACTGATAACTCAGTAAATAAGCAAAATTATAACAAATATCACTCAAGTGAAATGATTTGAAATTTAATTTTCTATAAAAAATATAGAATAAAATTTTTTGATATTCTGCGTTGTTTTTGAGATATTTTGAAATATAAAAATTTCAAAAAATTAATAATATCTCAAAAACTACGAGAGATATAAAAAAAATTTATTCAACATTTTTTATAGAAAATTTAATGCCAGATCTTTTACTATATACAATATTTCTCATTATCTCAATTATTTACCGAGTTATTATCGAAAAATGGAAAAAAATCACAAAAACCACGCGATTTTTAAGAGGGTTATGTTCTAAAAAATTAAATATGAACAATTGTATCATTATCTACTCAAAATTTTTTATTTTTCCTTATAAAAATGATGTTTTCTCGTAGTTTTAAGAATTAGTTTTACCTTAAAATAATTTTTTTCTCCAAATTTAATTAAAAAAATCGTATTAACTTATTGAAAAATTTTTTTTTTTTTTTCGTTAGCAATAAATCGCCCCATATATAGTTACGTATAAATTAAATTAAAAAAATTAAAGTTAACTCATTAAAAATATACAAAGGTGTTGGAAAAATGATATTGTGAGAAAAGATTAAATGGATTAAAAATTCCGAGACCATTTAATCATCAAAATCCGTCGTTGCTGGTGCGTCAGCGTAAAATCAGAAGTGCTCAGCACAAAGCAAAAACCAAAGCTCAACGACTACAAGCAGCACAAACGGGGGTTATTCAGACGCAGTCTCGTCGTCGTCGCGCGCGTGTCCAAAGTTGTGTGTATATGTGGCACTCGAATCGGCCGAGTAATTGCAGGACTGACGCCGGGCGCAAGTGTTGCTATAAAGAAAAGAACCGGCGATTTTTTTTCTTCCCTCACGAGACACAGTAGAAACTACATATATGAGGTGGATCTCGTCGAGCGCAAAGGAGTGTTCCTTTGCGCGCCGGCGCGCATTTTTTTTTGTCCTTTCGCGTCCTCCTCTCATCTCGCTTTTCTCTCTGCGTTTTGTCCTCTCGCGCGCGCCTCCAGTATGCACGGAATGTCGGATGAAATGGCCCAGACGCAAACGCATTTCGGGTAGTCGAAAAATCGACGGGAAAAAAAAGCGGTTTAATTAACCGACGATATTTGATTTTTTTGTCCTTTAGTCGTCTCATTCAGTTTATCCCTTAAACTTCTGAGGAGATAATATATTTATTTTGAAAAAAAAACGAAATTTTTTATGTCCATTTTTTGGACTTGATAAATTCTTATTTTTTTGTTTTTTTGGGTGTATCTTCTGAGGGGTGGGAAATTTTTAAATTTTGTACATAACCTTTTTTATAGAGTTTTTAATTATCTACAAAAAAGGTTATATTCATTTTTATCGTAAATCATAGAGTTTTCTAGATATTTGGAAAAAAAGAACTTTTTCCTGTTTGAAATTGAATTTTTTTGTGATTTGTTTTCAGCGATATCTAAAAAACGAAAAGAGATACAAGAAAAATGTATAGGTCCATTTTGTTAGAGCATTAAATTTACTTACAATTAGTCGAAGCAATTGGGAAAATTTTTGTGAAGCATATAACTAAAAAACGAGAAGTTTACATCGATGGTAAAATAAAGTTTTTTATTTTTTGAGCGTATCTTTTGAAAGGTGGAGAATTTTTGAATTTTGTATATAATCTTTTTTATAGAGTTTTTAATTATCTACAAAAAAGGTTATAATCATTTTTATCATAAATCATGTAATTTCTTAGATATTTTAAAAAAAGCACTTTTTCCTTTTTAAAGTTTAATTTTTTAGTGAATTATTTTTAACGATATCTCAAAAACAGAGAGAGATACAACAAAAATGTATAGAACCATTTTTGTAGAGCATTAAATTTCCTTAAAAATGAGTCGAAACAATTTGTAGAAATGCTGTAAAGCATTGCTAAGAATTGACGGTGAAAAGCGTCATGTCAGATATATTCGATGCTCACTGAGGGAAAACTATATTTTCAGCGTTAGATAATGCATGTATTTCACGTGAATTTCGTCTGGTGGTTACTGATAAGGCGCTAATGGCAGATACTATTTCAATGTAACTGCGTCAGACTGCGTTAATAGACGTAAGCTATATCGCGCGCTCGCAAAATGTTCGAGAGTCACACAGCAGCTATACTATGTACTGCACAAAATCGGTTTATTTTCGGGCGCATCTCACGACGGATACTATTTATCAAGCTCTTCTTAGTACTCGTTATGCGCGTCCTTACTATACTCTGTCTAAGCATTTCTCCGCGTGCTTGAGGATTTATGTATTTGAAATGTTTCTCGGCGCGCGCGCGACGACGACGTGAATGGGCGACCGTTAACCGATGCTTATCTGAGAGTCACTCGCACGATTATGGAAGAGACTGTATAATTAAAATGAGTATCCAGAATAATAATGATTATATAAATTTAGTTGTGAGTGATTTTGCAATGGAGGAGGCGTTGTAGAAGCTGTTTCTCACGCTTCTAAGGTTCAACATCGTGTTTGAAACTTATGATCGTAATATTTACGTGCGCGGGAAAGGGCCAACTCTGCTGGTTAGAGGTTTATTAACTGAAATGAGTTTTACGATGATAATTAACGGGGGGGAAAATCAATTTTTATTTATTTTTTTATCGTGTGGAATTATAGATTTTTTTTCTGTATGCAATGTGTATAGTTTTGTTTTTATTACTTAAGTTTTATTATGATTGAGAATATTTTGAAAATTATTGCAGCTATGAGATTTTTGTATAGAATCTTTTTTATAGATTATTTCAAAGGCTATAAAAAAGGTTATAAGCAAAAAATTATTAAGTCTTGTGGTTTTTAAGATATTTTTATTTTTGTATGTATGTGTAGATAAAAAGTTGAATTTTTTTTATTTTCAAAATATCTTCAAGAGGATTTGAAATGTGAGATTTTTGAATAGAATCTTTTTTTTAGATCATTTCAAGGACTACAAAAAAGGATTTAAGCAAAATTTTTTTAAGTTTGATAGTTTTTGAGATATTTTTGATTTTGTATGCACGCGTCACCCGCGTAGAAAAAAACAATTGGCCCCACCTAGGACCAACATAGTAAACCTATGTAATGCCTTGGTCCAGGAAGATTTACCAGTATAAAGCCTGGATAGGCATGATAAGATCGTACCAAGGTTGGTAAAGCTTGATGGGCCAGAGATAAGTACCCCTTATCGTGCCAAGGTGGGTCATACTTGATGGGCCAGAGATAAGTACCCCTTATCGTGCCAAGGTGGGTCATATTTGATGGGCCAAAGATAACTACCCCTTATCGTGCCAATATTGGCTATTACGACGCAGCCTCTAGTGGCCAATATTGGTTGAGTGGTAGGGCCAGTACGCGGCCGAATATTTTGGAACCGTGGGTCCTATGATAGGTTCTCACATGAAGCCCATGATTGGTATTAACATGGGGTATAGGTGGGGCATAGATGGGATAAATGCATGGGCTGTTGTTGGGTAAATATTAATAACATTTTTCTAATCATTGAAAATTACAAAAGTGTATTGAAAGAAATTTAAGTTAAGTAAGTCACTGACTGTTACAAAAGTTGCTGATATTTTACTTTAATATCTATATCTTTAATATCTACTTTAATATCTACTCTGAGGTCTACTGTTCCAAGGCTCTGTCTTTTCTTCCTCCATCACGATCTCTTGCCCCAGATAGCCAAGTTGAGACCAATGGGATAATTTTATCAGCGTCAATTTCATGAAGACTGTAAATCGCGTCTGAAATTAAAGAAAAAACGATATATTTAATTGATTAAAATGACATTTTTCATTGATTATAGTTGGAGAACACAAAATATTACCAGTTAAGCGAGTGCACAGGGTTGTTTCGCTGAAATTACGTTTTTGGCCTTTTTTTGTGCGCTTTCCGCGCCCACTGTACAATAATTGTACATTTTTAGTGAGGAAAGACCCCAGTGCCACACTAATTCCGTGGTGTACCAGTTCTTTGCTGTGCTCTCTGAGTTTTGAAACAATAAAGTCGTCCTGAAAATTACAATTAAATTATTTCTTTGATGTAGACAGTAAATTTGAGCAAATATAAATACGAACCACAATTTTCCGCTTCTCTTCGTTGTTTTTTATCAGTTCATCAAGGGCTAGAAATTCTTCAATGGTGTCAACTGGCACTGTCACACCAAGTGCTTGTATTTTCGGTGCTTCGATGCGTACAGCTCCGTGGTTTAATACCAGATTATTTGACAGGCGACCTACTCGTTTCTTCAAGTCGTATTGTATGCTTCTCTTGGCACTATCCACCATTTTTTCAATTGATCCCTCAAGAGATGTTATTATTTTCTGTTGAGATAGGTCTAACAACTCTTGAAAACGTCCAAGGAATGCTGCACCTATGAACAAACATAATTATACGGTGTTCGATGACTATTGGGCCAATCTAGTGCCCTCATTGAAATTAGGCAATTTACGAGAAAAAATATCACAACAGTCAAACCGTGGGCCCATGAATCACCCCATCTTTTGACCAATATTGGTGCGCCGATGATTTTCACGATATAACTATCATGGGTAGTTAGCTTTGGCGCAGACATGGCACAATAGTGTTGCCTACCTCGGGCCAGGATTCCATTCCTATCAACGCCCAAATTGGCGAAGACAGTAGGCACTCTTTGGGGCCTATGTAGCTGCCAATCTTGGCCCAAGACAAAATTTTGACCAAGAAGAATATTGGGTAAAGTCCTAGTGGGACAAACGGCTCATGCTAGTGTCAATAGTTCATCAATGTAGGGCCAACCATGTTTATTTACATTAAATGGGCAACAATTGGGCCCAGATCATACCCATTGCATGCTGGGGCGATGGCTGGCGATTCTCATGCGGGCAATTGAAGGTTGACGACTGTATATATAGTGAAGGGAAATTGAATTTTTTATTTTATGAAATATCTCAAAAAGGATATGAGATATCGAAATTTTGTATAGAACCTTTTTTAAAGATAATTTCAAGGACTACAAAAAAGGTTTTATAAAAAAATATTGCAAGTCGCGTAGTTTTTAAGTTATTTCAAATTTTAATTCGTCTTAAAAATTATATCGTTATAAATGTATAAAAATCGATTTTCATGGAAAATTAATCGGTGGAAATGGAGAATAATTTTTCTTACTTTTATTTGCGTGTATTTGAGGCATGGGATTTATAGTATGGGGTCTTGCAACGGTATATTAGAGGCGAGTTTTATGTGGGCTTGAGAGAAACTCACGTCAGAGCTTCAGATTTATCTTTAGATACACTTGTGTTCAATGGAGCCACCGGACAATTTAATTCAAGTGCTTTATTTAATGAAGTAAAATTTATATTTAATCAATTTTTTTACTAACACCACATTTAACTAACCTAAATACCTTACAAATTAACCGAGAAATTTCTATACACACAAAAAAATCAAGAAAAAAATATTTTTCCAATAAAAAAAATTTATTATGCGAATAATACATATTTAGGTAAAAATTTCATGTTGACTTTTTGACTTTAAACGTTTCTTATTGACATTTTCTCTAGTAAATTTTTGCTTTTTCTCGATGGTTTAACCCAAAGACATGAGGTTTGGCATGCTACCAACGTGATCTACACAGAAAACGTCTTTTCTTCAACGTACAATAATAACAGAGCAAGCTGCGTCGTTTCTCTTGGCTTTCATCGCTTATTTTTGTCTATGGAATCTGGAGTCTGCAATCCGCCTTTTCAGTCGAAAAGTGAATGAGAAAAATTTGGGTTATACCTGTGTTGGAAAAATTTCTACAGAAAAAAAAAAATTTTCCACTCTACAAAACTCGAAATTAACAAACAAAAAAATCTCCCTTGAAGAAAAAAAAAATTTTTTTCTAGTTAATCACGAAAAAATTTTTTTTAAAGTTTCAATAATTTTTTTTTTAATTGAGAAAATTGATAATTTATTTTCAAAAAATTACCTTTTTATTCATCCCCTTTATTTCGAAGTAATTCATACTTTTAAATTTGTAAAAAAAAATTTTTTTTCGAGTTTTTTTCATTACATTTTTTTGAAGAATTTTCCACTGTACTAAATTCAAAGTTACTTTCACTCTCCTCCTTACTCTGCCCCCTTCAAACCTCCCTTAAAAATTTTTTTTATCTCTTTAATTACAAAAATTGAATTTTGACAAAAAAAAATAGATGAAAATTTTTTTTTTTTAATTAGGATAATTGTAAATTGACTTGAAAAATAATTTTCTTTTTGCTCATGCCCTTAATTTTGAAGTAATTTATATTTTTAAATGATTGAAACGTTTTTTTTTTTTCGAGTTGAATGGCAGAGAAATTTTTTTTTGTCGGTTTAATTGCTTTGTGGACGTTTTTTTCGGTCATTGAAGTGAATAAAAGTGGGGAAATTGGTTCTGTTGGATAAAGTGTATTGCTAATGAGATTAAAGGAAGGTAAGGAAGATGACAATTGAAAATTGTGCCTGGTCGTTGGGCTTTTTGACGATATAAATAATCGGATGATCGCGCGGGGACTTTGTGAGTCACTCTGGGGGACAATCAGCGTCCCAGTGCATTGTCCAACTCGCAGTTTCTCGTTTTTCCTCCCCTGTGCCGCTTATATATACAGCCTACGCACCCCAATCACGCCGGGATCACAGACATGAGACTCAACTCGACCCCGAAAAATAATATCGCGAATCGACTGATGAAATGTGTGTATATATTGGTGAAAATGTGTATTTGTGCGTTCATTCTATTGCTGTGTGTGATGACGTGATGAAAATATTGGGGGTATATACGAGGAAAACGAGTTTTCCAACGTGCCGCCAATGCGCGACGACAAAAGAATTGGGATTGAACGACGAATTGGGAATTTTTGGGGGTGAAACGCATTGGGGCTGTGAGCTGTGTATCATCCCTCAATTGAAATTCTCTCGGCTATTTTTCTGCGTTTTATTCTCAAATATTTTTCATCGATTTAGTAAAAAAAATATTTCGGTATAAATAGTCTTTTAAATTTTGTGTAAATGCCGATTAATTGTTTATTTAGGATTTTATTTTTCTTACGGCTTGTATTAGGGGCGAGTATTTGGTATTTTTAGGGGTTTAGAATTTTTTTTTTTATGTAATTGTCACGATAAACATGTGAATTTGAGTGTCCGGAAAATTTTAGATTTAAAAGGTGTTTTTTAATTTAAAATATCTCGTTTATTTCGAGGTTAAGGAAATTTTTTCTTCAGACCATTTTTGTAAAGAATTTCAAGGGCTATAAAAAAGGTTATGAGCAAAAATTCGGTAGTATCGATAGTTTTTGAAATATTTCATGAATTGAAAAAATATGCAATTTTTGAGATTTACTCATCGATTAAATATTTAATTTTTTTTATATTAGCTATATCTTGAAAACTAATGCACTTACGGGATTTTTACTCTGAACCTTTTTTATAGCCTGTGAAATTCTCTAGAAAAAAGGTTCAGAGTAAAAATGTCATAAGTTGCATAATTTTTGAAATATTGATGAAAAAAATTGATATTTCTCATTTACAGTTTTATTTCCATTGAAAAATGAGAAAATCAGCAATTTCATGGTTTTTTTTTTGTACAATCTGTTCACCTGAGTGTCATTCAAGCTTGGAACACATGGAGTCAATAACATTTCAGTTTTTCGCGAAATGAGTGTCTCAACGGTTGTTTACACGCATTCGGATGTAATAGCAATGGCATGAATGGTGTGACGATTTGTCGCGGGGGTGTATGAGACAGAAAAACCCGGTGAGATAAGAGGGGTGACGTGGGAGGATTGTACACATTGCAATGTCGTCAAATCGTCGCGCCAGTGCGTGTTTTAATTTGACGTCACTCAGCACGTCAGTTCCATCTGGTGTGTTGCGAGGCCGTGGCGCTCGTCCACGACATGTCAGTCACTCGAATTTAATATCCCGCCCTTTACTCATGTCCTCCGATTCTCTACAATCCCACCCTTTCGCACATCCGGCGCATTGTTGGATTGATAAGCCGCGGATATACATAATCAAGTCCGATAGCGCACACACGTCAACCCCAACGATTTTTTTTTACCAACTCAGAAAATTAACAATGGAAATCCCTATTGACAAATCCGTCTCACTGCTCTCTCGCACTATAATTCCCTACTCAATATGCTTTTTTGAATGATCGTTTTGACACGTGGATATAATTAAACAAAAATATAATCCAAACAAGAATCAAAAATTGTGTAGTTGATTTTCCCCTTGATTTTTTTTGGCGACTACCGTCACTTGAAAAAAAATTTCAAATACATGATTTTGTAGCCCAAAAATAGAGCTACAAAAAAGGTAATACATAAAAATTTTGTAGCTCAAGTAGTTTTTGAGATATTTGTAGAGAAAAAAACAAAATTTTATTTCAAATTTGAAGAGAAAAAAAAGTAATTTTTTTTTTTATTGAGAATATAGTGTAAAATATTGCATGTACAAAAATTATCGATAGAACCTTTTTTGTAAAGAATTTTATAAGCTACAAAAAAGGTTTAGTACATAAATTCTATATTTTTTGTAGTTTTCAAGATATTAGTGTTAAAAAAAAAATTATTCCAAAATATCTTGAATTAAAAGAGTACAAATTAATTTACGGCTTTTATGCTCTATATTTCGAAAAATATTGAGTGTACAAAATTTTTACTAAGAACCTTTTTTAAAGAGAATTTAATAAACTATAAAAAAGTATTAATAGTAAAATTCCGTAAGTCCTATAGTTTTTAAGATAATGTTATTAAAAAACTTGCATGTAGAAAATTATTGCTCAGAATTTTTTTTTTTTTGTATATTTTTTCATATAATCAAAAATCCATTAAAATAAAGACATTACCCCTTGCTATATTTTACAAACTTGCAATTAAAAAAAAAAAACGTGGAAAATTAACCCCCTGTCAAACATACTGCTGCGTGTATGTGTTACACGCTCGTTATACAGAGTTTCCTTCACCTGTATAATCACCTCCGGTGATTTAAAAGCGAATATTTTAATATCAAGGCTGTGAGTTAATGGAGGCAGTGGCCGGACGTGTTTTTATCTGCTTCTTGAAGTCGATGCAGGACGAAAAAGTCGATTTCTCGCGCGACCGGAACGAAATCGAGCTCGTTATGTGCCCTATACGGCCATCTTGATGGCAAAACAACTGATGCACGAGCAAGACATAACAGTTTTGTGTCTTGAAGATATTTTCCTATTTGTTCGACGTGCAAATAATCGTCAGTTTGGGCTTTATGACGGTATAGAAGCGTATACTTGTCTCACGATAAGAATGTGCATAAGACCTGTCTGTGTGGCTGCAAACTTGAAAAGGCAGATATTGTGATCGTTGAATGTGTGTCTGTGCGGATGTTCCTTTTACGGAACACACCTACACGCCGTCGAAACGCGCGTCCATCCTGTCCCCTTGCTGTGCGCCACGTTATTTCAACGTTGCTTCTATAAAATTCCATTTTTACACGACACACTTCATTCGTTACGACCCTCTAGCGAACCACCCACGCTTCCAGCAGCTTCTCGGATATATAACCGGTTGGAGAAAAATTCCCGATGAGTCGAAGGAAATTAATGTCTCCATACGATGCGCGCGACAGAATTTTTTTTTTTCGGCAAATATGTCGGAAACTATTAGTTGGAGGGAAATTTTGTATTGAATCTTTGTTTTAGGTCTCTTTTTAAGCTTTATAAATAACCGAGGTAAAAGTTTTTTTTATTATGACGTTGTTGAATTATTTGAGGTGAAAAAAAAATTTTTTTAAGTTTCTCTGTTGAATATCTGTTGGTTTACGATGTTTTTTTTTTTTTTGGAATATCTCGAGAAGTTGGGGATTTAGGGAATTTTTTGTAAAGACCTTTTTTATTGGTTTTTTAATTCTCTATAAAAAAGGTTTTATCAAAAATTTTCGTAGTTGCAGTAGTTTTTGAGATTTTTAAAAAATAAAATGTTAAAACAAATTTGTTTTCTTTTTTTTTGTATTTTTTTCTTTAGCAAATATCGCGGAAATTGTTAATTGGAAGGAAATTTTTTATGGAATATTTGTTGTAGGTCTCTTTTTGAGCTCTAAAAATAGCCAAAGTAAAAGTTTTTTTTATTCAGGTGAAAGAAAATTTTTTAAGTATAGTTTCTCTGTTAAATATGTTGGTTTACGATGTTTTTTTTGGAAATATCTTGAAAAGTCGGGGATTTATAAAATTTTTTCAAAGAACCTTTTTTCTTGCTTTTTAAATTTTCTATAAAAAAGGTTTTATCAAAAAATTTCATAACTAAAGTATTTTATGAGATATCTGTAATTAAAATTTTTTCTTCATCTAAAAAATTGTTTAAATCGTTGAAAACAACGAAAAAAACCACGGTTTTTTTTATTCATTAAACTATTTCAATTAAATTTAACTATTTATAATCAAAAAAAAAAAATGTTTTTTATTTCCGACAATAAAGTGTTGTTATCGCACGCGAATGCTAAGTATAAGCCGGTGCGGAAAAAACTTTCTTTACGCGTTTATCCCGGCGAAAAAAGTTTGACATTGTTGCTCTATATGTATATAGAAAGGCCGTAACACGAATAACGTGTGCCAAAGTTTCACACAAGTCGAAGCTGACATTATACCTGCCGAATATAACATTAAATTAAATTTTTTTTCCTCTCTCAAAAAATTATAACGCCCTAAAGCACAACTGTGTCAAAAGACAAATTCTTTCACGTCAGGTGGAAAATCTAATATTCTTTTTTATGTATTACAAATTTAATCACACTTGTAATGTGAGCGCACACAAATGTTTTTTGGCCATATGTATATATGCGCACTACTCACGCGCATCAAGCGATGCGGCCGAACAGAATGAAAACCCAGAGTAGGTTTCAACAAAGCTTCAGAATATATCCTCTTGATCATCCGATACCTACTCGTGATTCGATTTCCCTTGTGTGATTCATCGAAATGTGATATTATATCCCTTGAATATATTTTATCAGAGCGGTAGGAGGGAATTGCGAATCGCTCGGCAAAGGGTTTAAGTTTCTATTTTGCGACGATATATGATTTTTTTTCTTTTCTTTTTTGAAATAATTCCCACTGTGTTTCATCAATTTAATTGCCATGTTTGCATTGCTCTCAGAGATTAATTTTCAAAATTTTTTCATCACTTTTTAACGGATTTTACTTAATATTTCAATGGATTTAATTTTTTTTTTTATAATTCACTATATTTTTATTGATTTCCAGACTATTTCTTAGTGATAAATTTTTTTTAATTGCTTTTTTCGGTCAGTTAAGGTATATTAATTGAAAGGAATTAATTTAAAAAAATTAATTCATTAAATTTTTCAATGCTAATATGAAAAAAAAATTTTTTTTTTTTTCAGGTTTTAAAATTGACAATGGAATATAAAAATTTATCATTTCTGAGAAAAATTTAATTTTTTTTTATTAATAGTAATCGAATTTCAATTGAAATATAATCAAGCAAAAAAATTAAAAATTTATATTTTCTCGAAATTTTGCAAAATGCTATTTTTTAAAAGAGAAAAAAAAAATTGTTTAGTTGATTAACTAACCTAATAATTACTATTACACTCCAATAATGTCAAAAACTCACGCAAAAAGTAAATAAAATTAGAAAAAAAAAAAATTATTTTAAATTTAATTTTTACTGAATGAAATTTTTTTTTTTTTTCAATTTTAAAAATATATTTACGGAAGAAAGTCGAGCACGTGGCGGAAATTTTTTTTTGCCCTTCATATCGAGGCACATTCTGAGGGTGAAAATTTGTGGTCTCAGTGGCAAGGGTAGTGCGAGTTGTTCGCCTCCCACAGGACCACTAAATTGGCCAACGAGACGCTCCCAGCATGAAATCTGAAAATAATCGTCTAGATATATGTCCACTCTTGTAAAACTCGATATACCCTAACGCGAAATAAATTTTTTTACACCCCCGCACGATCCAGTGACATTTTTCAAGTCGAGAAATTAATGAAATTCAAATTTTTCGTTTGAAATATGAAATTTCCAATGACATTTGAATTTTTCCGGGATTTTAATCGATGCCGCGCCCCTGTCTAAGGGTTGATTCCTTTGTCGCCGGCTTATATCATCCCTCGGGGGTGTTCCTTTGGCCTCAGCGTCACGAGCAACCCTCTCGGGACGTGCCGCCCGAGGAGCTACACCGTTTTGGGGTAGTTTTCGTCCTCCTAGTTTAGGTCTACCCCTTGTGTGCCTATCTGCAACCCCGACATTGGCTGATTCACACCGCCAGACAACCCCTCGACCGGGGGGATCAATAGTCGAGTGACGGAGGGATGTTTTGGCGAGTGGACAAGAATTTTCGGATTGACCTTGTGGAATTTTTCATGAAGTTCGACAAAGTGTGGTTGCAAGGTCGATAATACAGATCACACAGCTAAAAATCACTTTTTTTTACCGGTCAATTAATTCATATACTTAAAAAAAAAACTGACGAAAAATTTTTTTTTTCATTTTTTAAAATAAAAATTCAAATTTTCCTTGCAAATATCTCTTTGCAAATTTGACAAAAAATTTTATTTTTTGCCATCAAACATCTTAAAAATTGTTGAAAAAACTTGAAAAAAAAAAAAAAATTGACAAGGTATATATATGGGTACAGTAAATTGCATTATCGACAGAAATGTGAAAAAGATTTTTTTTTTTTATTATCAACAATAAATATAAATTGTTTTTAACGTTACCAGGAGAAAAAAAAAAAGAAATTGATGATGTGTACAGTTGATAATTTAATTTTTCGAGTTGAAAATCGTTGACAAAACCTGAATCGACATTGTTCAATAAAATGCACACGACGGTTTTTCGGCTGGATGCACGCGACTGCAATCGAAAATAATATTAACGCTCTATTAATCGAGGCGTTTAACGAGGGTCTACCTCGTCGCGTGGCGACAAGTGAAAAACAGCGACACCGAGCGGGAGGATCGCGAAACACGGGGAAATCTGATGCCGTTTTTGAACCGAGCGCCAATTAATGGGTCAACTGTAGGTATATGTTGAAGCACAGTGTGGCGAGGTGAGTGCCGACACAAGTGTGATTTGTCTCGTATCGACTCGCGTATAACGACTATTGCAGTAAATTATATTGCTGTGTTTAATGTTGGATCAATTTCAGCTCACCCAAATTATTTATGACCTTTTCAAATTTTCTCAATTGGCTATAAATTCACGAT
Source organism: Macrocentrus cingulum (assembly GCA_002156465.1). NCBI lineage: Eukaryota > Metazoa > Arthropoda > Insecta > Hymenoptera > Braconidae > Macrocentrus > Macrocentrus cingulum. Next base: position 30,907 of record MVJL01002931.1, on the reverse strand, counting down.
AACAATTTTTTTTTTCAATTGCACAATGTCATTAAATTAATTTTTAACAAAATGAAAAATATTTTTCAATCCCTAAACGAAAATTTAGTTATTTGGCGTAAATTTTGCTCCAAAATTTGATGAATTTCCGATGAATTTGGGGTTTAGAGGGTGGCCGATGGTCTTCAAAACGACGCTAGGGGGTTGCGAATTTTTTCGGGTGTTTTTAGGACTTTAAACTAACTGTAAAAAAAATAACAACGCAGAGCAAACCATTTAACACTATATTTCGTCATTATTTCTCATAAATTTGAGGCTTAGGGGCTGTGCAATGGTCTTCAAAACGACGCTAGGGGGTTGCGAATTTTTTTGGGTGTTTTTAGGACTTTAAACTAACTGTAAAAAAAATAACAATGCGGAAAAAAATATTTAACACTGTATTTCATAATTAATTCCCATGAATTTGAGGTTTGAGGGTGTGTGACGGTCTTTAAAATAATGATAGGGGGTTGCTAAATTTTTTAGGAACTCTTTACACTCTAATACAACTAAAAAAATCATTGAAATATGATTATTTTAAATATCAGTTTTGTTGGGTATTAAGTATTTAATTTTTCTTAAAAATACCCTAAACGAAATTACATAAAAATTCTGCGTCAAATGGTGCAAATTTTTGATTGAAAGAAAATTTTAAAAATCGTAAAAAACAGTATTAAAGATTTTTCATTGGTAAAAAGTCGATTTTTTGTCGCCTATAGCGGTGGTTTCGATTCTTCAGACATGACAATGGAGTCACGAAAATTAAGAAGTTGTGCAGTCTTGGGTTATTTTCAAGCGTGCATCGACACAATCATGCAACAAGGTCTGTGCAGGCGAAAGGAAGCGCGCACTGCACAACATGCGACATGAAACCCGTGTTCTCGAGACATCTGAATACAATGTCATCGGTCCATAAATTGTTTACCATGAAATAAGAGGCTGCAGCAGCAGCGGAAGAAGGAGAACCGGAGTGGGAGTAGTAGTTGTATTGTGCATCAGCATGTGAAGAATATATAAGTACGCCTACCTGCGAGCCTGTAAAATAATTGTCATACGAGAGATAGCCTCTCGCTCTACCATATATGCTATAAAAGCCGAGCTGTTTTTTTTTTTTTTTTCGCTGGGAAACCCTGCCTCGCTACCCTTTTGATGCCGCGTACGCGAGATATCCTGCACGCGGCGGAAAATAGGAAGTTGAATTTTTTTTCCTGTTTTTTAAATTACTAGGGAAGTGAGGGTGTTTTTTTATTTGGTTATACAAGGTTTTTGAGGACGTAGAAAAAAAATTCGAATAATTACAGGTTTAGTTCACATCTGGCAAGTTTTTTTTTTTTTAATAATTTAAAAATAAAAATGAAAAATTTTCTAAATTGTTATTTATTTTTAGAATAAATTTTATGATGCTTAGATTAAGATGAAAATAAATTTTTTTTGTGATTTTTCAAAAGCTACTTTTCTTGAATATTTTGCAATTTTCTTGATTTTTTTTTTTTTTTTTCGTTTTTTACTGATAACTCGGTGAATATGAGAGATAGGGAATAATAGTATCAGAGTGAAATGATTGAGGGTTAAATTATCTAAAAAAAATGTTGAATAAGTTTTTTTTTATCTTTCTTAGTTTATGAGATATCATTGTTTTTTTGAAATTTTTTTTGTTTTTGTTTTTTTTTTTTTTTTCAAATATCTCGAAAATTACGTAAAATATTGAAAAATTTTATTCTAGATTTTTTGTGACAAATTCAATTTTTATTCATTTGACTCTAATGACTTTTTTTGTTATTTCTCTTAATTACCGAGTTATCGGCGAAAAAACCAAAAAAATTACGAAAATTTCGAATTTTTTAAGGGTGAATGAGGAAAAAAATTTTTTTTTTTACCTTTAAAAAATTACAAAACTTAATTTTAAAAATATATAGTATCATTTTTCACTGAATTTCTTTTTTTTTAATTAAAAAATATTTTTAGAGGGATAAAATTTTTTTTGTGTACTGTTGGTTATTTTTCCTCTGTAATAGAATTCATATTTAATTGGATGGATTATAGAATCGGATCTAAATTCAAGTTTTTAATACTGATGAAACAGTATGAAATGGATGAGCGTATAAGGGAAATGAAAAAAAAAAAAAGCGGCAGCAATAGTAGCAGCAAAATCGAAAAGTAACTGGTGAGCGAAGCTATCATATCCCAGGAGACTAAAGTTTCTCTCTCATTCTCAACTCGGAAAAACCTCCTGCATATATTATACCTATATATTCCTTTCCCCCTTGAACCTCTCAAAGTCGTGATCTGTGCAGCACATGAATCTATTTTCTCTCCGCTTGTTTTTCCATTCCTTGTGACTTTCTCTTTCGTATAATCTATGCATTACGGCTTCGAGTGCGGCACTTCAGACAGTCCGAGGCAATTACTGTGAGTGATTTCTCGACACAATTGCCTCTAGGTCGCGAATTATCCATTTTTCGCTCATCTAATTAAATAAATACACACATTATCCTTGAATTTTTTTATTTTTACATGAAAAAAAATTTTTTAGTCAATTTTTTATTTAATTACAATAATTTACAAAAGAGTCTAAACAATAAAAAAAAATGTTTTTCTCGAGATTTTACATTTTCCACAAAATCGCGAATTAAATTTTTTTTTTAGATTTTTTGATATTTTGTTTGTTTTATTAATTAGTAGTGAAATAATGGCAAAAAAGAGAAATTTTGAAGGTTATAAACCTGCTTGGTGCGCATTTAACTTTTTAAATTTAACAAAAAAGCGCGCGAAGTTAGTTTATAATTTTAAAATCTTATTTAACAACTAATTAATAAAATTAATGATGATTCATATAGTGATTTCGCATGTGTGGCGCCTAATTTTTTACAACACAGCTGTATTTTTGGGGGGGATTTCACATAGTTTCGTTAAAATAAACAGAAAAAAATCCAAAACTTTTGGATAGATTCACTGCAAAAAACCATAAAAAACGACCTAGACCTCCTCCTCGGCCCAGTCATCAATTTATTACTTTCCCTAGAGTCTATAACACAACCTAATTCCATTCTGAACTCGACACAACTTAAAATTTTAGTCTAAAATACACAAAATAACATGCAGTACATATACACGTACTGCATTTCATGTATTTTTTTCATCAACCAATCACAACGCGCGAATAAATGTTTAAATTTACTGCAGCTGTTTTTTTTTTGCAATCAACCAATCACAGCACGAGAAAATTTCTAACAACCAATCAGCAAAATGTCACATTTTGCCTGGGGATAAAAATCTGATTTGTCCCCAAAATCGGGGAAACATTCGTTGCTAAGAATTTACTTTCCTTATTACTGCACTGAATTAAAAAATTCTAAGCTCAATAGAAAAAGTGTCATCGACTTTATAGATGTATCTGAGGAAAAATTCGGATAAAAAAAATTATTTGCAGAGATATTTCAAATTGAAACATTCGAAAATCCCAATTTTTCCTCGTAAAGATCGATACTCAGTTGTCTCGTGGATTTTTCCAAAAAACAAAATAGCCACTAAAATCATTTTATTTCAACAAAAAAAAAAAACGGCGGACACTTTTTTTTTATCGATTTGATTGCGAAAGGGCTGGATTGGACGTGTGTTATGAGATGAAATGGAGAAAGTGCACGTGCTCCTAATAGATGAAAGACGAGATTCTATGTATACATATTTGTTTTCGTTTGCATGAACGGAAAAAAATGAGAGACCTCACTTCCGAGGCCATTGGTGGTGATGTTATTGAAATTTATATTATGTGGATCAGTGGCAGAGCGGCACAAGGGGCTAACAAGATAAATACACATCCTGAAAGATTCCGGACAGGGAGGAAACAGTCGGGGAGGAGCGAAACTCGCGGGCTTGGAAATATATTTTTCTTTCACGCCGACACACACATACATCCGTCGCGTATGGAAACTTGGATATATGCCTTTGAGGCTATAAGATGAGAGTATATATAATACGGGATACAATTTCATGGCTCAACGCACCACTGATGCGTTACGCAGCTTCATCGATCGCGGGCAAAAGTATAAATGGCTTTTGTGTCGAATTATTTTTTTTTTTATTCGGCAATGTACATGCATCAGTCAATGAATGGAAAATTATGGCTTCAGAGTATATATAACTGGGCCATTGCATCTTCTTTATGATATGCCGCTCTGATCGCTTTGATGCTTCGTTTTTTACTCAATTGATTGTGGAAAAAATTAAGTTGCAATTTTTTTTAGCTTGGAAATCGAGAAAAAAAATTTTTTTTACATTCAATTTTTCTTCAAATTGGATAAAAAAATTATTAACCCATTTTTTGGTGGGAAATTTTATTAAAAAATTTGATAGATTGAATTTTTCACTGGGGCTTAAAAAAATTTTTTTTTTTTTTTTTTCAAGAAATTTTTGTATAAAGTCAGAAAAAATTGAAATTTTATTATAAAAATAATGAAAAATAAATGTTTTCCAAAAAAAAAAAAAAAAAAATTGAATTTTTTTCATAATTGAAAATTTTTATTATTTCAATATTTTCAATAAAAATTAAGAAAAAATCAAGCTTCAAACACTACAGGTCAAAATTGACTTTTTTCCTTCAAAAATCGGAAAAATTTATCGTTTTATTAAAAAAAAAAAAAAAAAAAATTTTTGTTTTTTCAAGAATTGCAAATGCCGAAATTTGATTACGGCAATTTTCACGCACTAAAATGTGAAAAAGAATGTTCACAGTTGTTAAGTATTACGTAAAGTTGTACAATCCATAAAAAAAAATTTCATCGTCACCCTTAAACAAAACGCAAGTTCACCTCGCGCAAGTTTGTGACACAGAGACTCAGCGGCAATGAGTCTTGAATAGTTTTATGGCTCTTAGAGCTCGTAATGTTCCACCTCGTCGACTGTTCCTCTCTTGAGGAAACCCTTTCACCCTTTGCCACCCACTGCTGCAGTTCTCTTACATTTTATGTGCCCCCGGGAATTTCTTCGTTTTTCCGCGGGCGCATCGAACCGACGCGGAGAAGCGATTGTCAGAGTTTTTCTCTTTTTTATGGAAATGATCACGGGAACTGAACTGCGAGGCAATTACTTATTAATCAATGTAAGTATATCTCACAGTCTGGCGTTGAAAGATTGACTCTAGCGCAGGAGCCGAGTTGAGTGGAAAATACATCAGGCAGGGAATATAAATCGCCGTGTACTCTCTCGTGGACGTCATGTGTCCTGATATAAAGGCTCGTCAAAGAAACCGCGCACTGCAATCTGTCTCGCTTTCTACTCGGCCAAAGTCGTCGCGCACGTCCCAAGGCCACGTTCAAACAATAGAACACACGAGTGATGTGCTCGATTCGGCAATCACTCGTACAAAACTACATACTTTTTTCCCTTTATCTCGTTAAATATTAAAAATTTTGACAATAACGTGGAATAATTTTTTGTAGAGAATTAAATTCTCTAAAAAAAAGGTTTCTACATATTTTCATGTAACATTAGTAGTTTTGAAGGTATATTCGGAACAAAAAAAAATTTTTTTGTTGTTTTTTATTTAGTGGTAGAAAAAAATTTTTTTTATACTTCTATTTATGAATTTTACGATATAAATTCATAGTTTTTATTTAATAATAAGTATTTACATGAAGTTACAAATACCTAATGACGATATTTATAATAAATTATTCTATATATATAAAAGACAGTCACAAATTTTTGTTCATAACGTCAAAATTCCCCAAAAATGATCATTTCTTCGTGTTATCTCTCCTGAATGACCTCACCCGATTGAAATGATGTTTCCAGCGTGTTCAGCAGGTTGAAATACATCGAATGACGTAGAGAAATCAAAAATCAAATAATTTCTTCTCGTTGAAACGCACGTTAAAATCTGAAAATCCCCCAAAAATGATCATTTCTTCGTGTTATCTCTCCTGAATGACTTCACTCGATTGAAAGGATGTTTCCAGCGTGTTCAGCAGGTCGAAATACATCGAATGACGTATAAAAATTAAAAATCAAGCAATATCTTCTAATTAAAACGCACGTCATAACGTCAAAATCCCATAAAAATGATCAATCCTTCGTATTATTTATTCTTAATTGATATCCCCAATGAAATGCATATCAAAAAATGCTGGAATCCAGGAAAAATAACCGTTTTCTCTAGGTAGCTGTAGTTATAATGTAAAATTTTGTAATATTTTTATTGCAGTCAATTTATATCGAGTTAGCTTCTTCAGTAAAAGAAAAAAAAATGTGACAGTAATTGATTTTTTCTTCGTTGCAGCAATTGTTTGTGTGACGCTTGTTTTTTTCACTTAAAAATATCTACTGATATCGCTATAGTACAAAAATAAATTTTATAACACACATATATACCAGTGTGATAATTTTTATTTTTTACTTTACCTTAAAAAAAAAAAAAAAATATTTTTTTCAAAGTTTGAAAAATGAAATGAAAAAAAAATTTCTGTTTAGTCAAGAAATTTTCTAATTTATTATTAGCCTGTGAAAAGTTAAAAAAAAAAAATTTTTTTTTTGTGTCATTGTTTCTATGAGAACATTGTATTAATAAAAATTTTTTTTTTTCTGTTTCAGGTAAGCTGAAGTTTATTTATCACTGTGAATATTTGGTCAGACCAGAGAGCTTGCCGCTCAAAGGACGAGTGATTGAGAGATGAACACGCCTGTGTGTATAGGTATTCAAGGCGGACACGCGCGATATTTCCCCAGTGATTTCGATTTGGCAGAGTCTCAGACAGTTGGTGGACGTGCGCTCAAGTGCGAGAGGAGTATATGTAATAGATGGGCCATTGTCGCAGGGCGTGACAATCCCTATAGCTCTATCGACTGTCAGGGGCATCGAATCTCGATATATGCAGCCATCGAAATTATGGCCGCCGCGAGATGCGACGCTGATGTCAAGAGTCTCGCAGATTGTCGACACAGCTCTTTCACGTGTGCAGCTATATCGTATCGTGACCTTTAAATAAATTTTTTCTCAACAGTACACGTATTTTTCAAGGATAATTGGAGGTATAGAGATCAAGGGAAAAAATTGGGGAAATTGTTAAAGGCAATTTAGATTTTTTTTACTCATTATTCCCAATTGTATTCGCGGTCCACTGGTCTCTGACAGCTTTTTCGCCCACAAGATTGATGTCGCTTTATGTCCATGTGCTATTTAAATCTTTTTCTATTTATTTTCAGGTATTTTTTAACATTTTTTACTCGCATATATACCGTAAAAACGCAAATTGTAAAATATTTTTTTTTATTAATCATTGAATAACTCAGTAAATAAGCGAAATACAAAAAAATATCATTAGAGACAATTGATGAGGAATTTAATTATCTAGAAAAAATGTAGAATAAATTTTTATCATATTTTGCTTTATTTTCGAGATATTTTGAAAATTAATGAATTAACAAAAAAATAGTGGTCAATATTGAAGATAAATTTATTTATTATTTGTTTTTTAGTGTTTTCTTTATCGAATTATTCGTGAAGAATTTCAGCTGCTAATATTTTACAAAATCCGCGTAAATATTCTGCCCAAGTGTGAACAAGAGTTTCAATGTCGGTCCAATTGGTTTGAATATTTTTTAGTTCCAATTCTTTACGATTTAATTCATAAATATTATCAACAATAGCCGATTTCCTTCTAGTCGACACTAAGGTTTCTTCATATTCAGCGGCATTCATTCCATTTGTGAAAACGCGTGTTCTTGTTTCAAGAGTTCCAATTGCCTTCAATCCACATTTTTCTTTTAAAATTGGTCTTGCATTTTTGCTGAATTCCTTGTATGCATTGACTATCTTATATAGCCATTCGGGGTCCACATTAGTTTCCTCGAATTTTCCAACGATATTTAAAAATCCGCTTCCCATATTGTCAGCTTGATTTATTGTTTTGAGGTCCTTGATTAATCTAAATGCACTTGTGTAGCACGATAGCAAAATCAGGGCAGAAATTGTCGAAAATTTGATGAATATCATTGTGTACTCGATTGACTGCAAAGTCTGTAAAAAAATCAAATTTCACGTTGACTGAGTTTATTTGTTGATCGTAGTATAGAGATTAATACTTGCTAACAATTGTCGTATACAATGCTTTTGACAAGTGACTGAATACCTGCGTCAACTGCGCTTATATACGTGCGCAAGTTGATATCGAAAATACAAAAATAACTTTATGACGCACGAAACAAGCGATAACATTTTATTTTCGTCTAGAACATGAGTTGAAAACAACTTTTTTTCAATTTATTATCAGTTGGTTTTTTTTCTACATTTTATACTTTAGCAAATGTTTATATCGTCACAAGATGAAACGAATTAAAATTTCAATAATTCAGTAAATAATTGAAATATCAAAAAATATCATCAGAGACAATTGATGAGGAATTTAATTATCTAGAAAAAATGTAGAATAAATTTTTATCATATTTTCATTGATTTTTGAGATATTCTACAAATTCGAAATTAAAATTCTAAAATTTTTATGAAATAGTACAAGTATTGATAAATTAATTTTTTTTAATATCATAGGTTTTTTTTTTATTATTCTTCAAGAGTTTCCGCTGCTAATATTTTACAAAATTCACGTAAATATTCTGCCCAAGTGTAAATAGGAGTTTTAATGTTGGTTAATTTTATTCGAATATTTTTTAGTTCCAATTCTTTACGATTTAATTCATGAATATTATTTAGAATAGCAGATCTTCTGCTATTCGATACTATGTTAGTTACAGATGGTCCAGAAGATGTTCCAATTGCTATCCAGTGTGTTTCTGTTTGTTGAGTTCCAGTTGCCTCCAATCCACATTTTTCTTTTAAAATTGGCCTCGCATTATTGCTGAATATTTTGTGTTCGTGGCTTACCCAATAATTATTTTTTGTTTTTGTAGCTTCCTCGAATTTTCCAATGATATTTAACAATTCACTTCCCATATTTTTAGTTTGTTTAATTATTTTTAGATCCTCGATGAGTGTATTAAAAGCACTTGTGTAGCATGATAGCAAAATCAGGGCAAAAATCGTTAAAATAAATTTTGTGACGAAAAACATCGATAAAATTCTTTTTTACTGCATTTTACAAGTTTGAAAACAAAAATTGACAATTATGAGTAATTTATACTTTTAAAAAAATATTATTCTCATAAAAAACGTTTAACACTATATTTTATAATTATTTTCCATAAATTTGAGGTTTCGAGTAATAATAGTGGTTTTAAAAACGACGTTATAGGGGATTGCAAATTTTTTTTTCGTGTTTTTTAGACTCTAAAGTAATTTTTAAGAAAAATATATCATTGTGCGAAAAAAACATCTAACATTAAATTTCCGAATTAAAACTATTTAATTATATATAAAAAAAAAAATTTTTTTTCACTTAACTCATACCGGAAATAGTGTGTGAATTTTTAACATAAATTTTTTTATGTATACTTACGTTTATTTTGTGGTAAAGATGAAAATTTCGGAGTTTTGTTGATTTTTGATGCGTATTATAGAAATGCTTGTTAGCGACTGCTTCGTACAACGCTTGGAGAGTGATAGGTATGTAGGATACTCAAAAATACTTGTGTCAACTGCGCATAGAGCGCTTAGAGCGCCTCTACGCTTAGAACGAGAGTTAAATTTTTTTTATTCACCGTTAACACGTTTAAAAAAATTGAAAACTTGAATGATGAATCAATTAGGATATAATGAAAAAAGCTCGCTTGTAATTTACAATGGATTTTAAAAATTTTTGAGCAAAAAAAAAGTATCATCAACTCTGGATTTTTTCGCGATGCTGTTTGCACGTGTGTGTACATTTGAAGGAGGTTCTTGACAGGGTGCAGGAGGCTAGAGATACCCTTGGTTTCTGTTAATGCACTGTATTTGCTCGACAAATACAACGCCACCACGCGAAAATTTCGTTTCAATTCGTCGCTCACACGGCGCAATCTCGCTGAAGCGTGGGATCAGCACACGCCTTGCTGATTATCACATGTACGCGCGAACCCTTCTGCACTTTCCGAGTATCTATCTAATTTTGACAGAATTGCAGTAGGATTAAACTCAAGTCGATGAGCCTCGATCGCGTCGTTCTATTAATGCGAAAAATCGATGAATCACGCGCTCATGCATTTCCTCTTGTAAATATACAGATGATGTTTATATACAATCGATATCTCGTGGGAAAATGTGCCAACAAACATCTACATAATTACCAAAGTATTCATTAAAAACAATTATTTCAATTACTTGCTGTAAATATTTGTAAATTGAAATTTTAGAAATTTTAACAGAAAAAAAAATTTTTTCTATTGTGAATATCTTTTTAAATATTTGAGATAGACAAAAATTTGTTAAAATCATTTTTATAGATAATTTAAAGAGCTAAAAAAAAAGTTATATACAATTTTTTTCTAATTCTAATAGTTTACAAGATATTTCCATTCGGAAAAAAAAAAATCATTTAAAAAAAGTGAAAAAAATTTTTTTGCTTTTTTCTTAATTATAATTTCAAAATCTTTTTTATAGTTTTTAAAATTTTCTACAAGACTAATATTTTAATATATACAAAAATCCACTGATATATCAAATAAAAGAATTTTTTTCTCTTTTTTTTTTTTTTGTCGGGGAATAAAAATTTATCGTTTGAAATAAAATTCAGTGATTCGTCTGTAATATATTCAGAATGGATTATTTTTCTCTTTTTTTTTATGATATTCTAAAGCACTTGGGGAAGCTTCTTTGGCCACAAAATTGGTGAAGCGAAAGACAAGACGGTTTTCCGTGGCTGAATAACCCGAGGAAATAAAACTGCCAGTGTTCATTCACCGTTATAGTCTCTGATGTCCACTTGAGAATGAATCTCTCGGAAACACCCACTTGTACAAGATCAAATGCTCATTTGGAAATGGATATTTATGGTATACAAGTGGGTGGCTACACATGCGAGCAGTTGAAAACAACTCGTTGGTGCAAAATCGATATTTTGTTTAGAGCAGGCCAAGATGTCAATTGATGTTCTCTTCACTTGTCTAATGTAGAGGCCAAGTAGTTGGTGCTATCTCAGACCTAACTTGTGAATCGTACTATCTGTGATGGCATAGCACAGGGCGGGCGTGACTGAACAAAGTTTATAGGGCGATGAAATGCGGATTTTCGTCTTTGAACAACCGTACAGCCTGATAACCACGTGTTGGCTCATTGTCTGCTCAACTATACTGCATTTTAGGGCTTTTAGTACACGGATCTTTCAGTTGAAATACTTACTTCATGACCAAGTGCTCCAGATGTGTCAGATTAATTTTTCAAACTTGCCCACGGGGATTTTTAAAAATTTACTATTTTTTTTCCTCCCCAGGTAGCAGCTCTCTTTTAAGAAGTATAGTGTCAGAGAGAAATTTTATCAGCCAGTAGTTATTATTTTTTAGTTAGATATATTCAAAATATACTCCAAAATTCTGCTTTTTTTGAGTTAGAATGGAAATTATTTTTTTTTTATATTGAAAATATCTTTTGAAATATTTGAAATGGAGAAAAATTTGTAAGGATCATTTTTTTAGAGAATTTTAAGAGCTTTAAAAAATGTTTTATACAAAATTTTTATAATTCGTACGGTTTTCGAGATAATTGCAAAAATATTCCGTGGAAAAAGTAAAAATGCAAAAATTTATTTTTTTTTTCATTTGCAAATATCTTGCTAAATTTTTGAAATACAAAAAAACTTTTAGAAATCTTTTTTATAGGTAATTTTGAGAGCTTTAAAAAAGGTTATATACAAAATATTAATAACTCTTATAGTTTTTGAGATAATTGCATTATAGAACGAAAATTGACTGGAAAAAATGCAGGAATTCGTAAATATGGTGAAAAAAAATCGTTTTTATTGCATTAAAAAAATTGTTTTTTAATCTTTAATTATAGTTGGATATCTCAATTCATTAGTTTAGTTGGGATTTTATGAGTTAAATTATTACTCAAGTTTATTTCAAGATGTTTCTCTCAAGATGAAGACGATATTTCAGTCTGGGTTATTGATGAAACATTAATTGACAGGATAATTCAGTTTTCTTAATTGATTTATTAATTTAGATAAAATTTAAATTGTATCATCGTCGTGTTAAATTGCTGAGAAAATATTATATCCAAAATAATTAGTAGAACGAAACAAAAAAAAACATTTATTAATTAAAAGTAAAATAATTTCTTTTCTTCATTTATTTATTATTTTTTAAAAGTCTATAATTTTATTAAATTTTCATAAAAAACAAATTTTACTTGAAAAACCATGAAAAAACATTGGAAAATTAAATTATCATTATTAAACTGTGAAAAAAGTGTTGAAAAAAAAATTTTTTTTCGATTTTATTTTTATCCTTGATACTGGTTAAATGTTGAATGACATTTATTAGACCGTGGATATGATTTGCATTGTCGGTAAAATTAATTTGGCCGATGTTGAGGAGAGGAAAAAAAATAGATAGGAAGAATCACTCGTTTGCCTTGTAAATTATTTGCAATATCGCGTCTAGAATTCCACGCGTGCTTGCATGCGATATATCCGAAGGTGGGCTCTCGGTTAACCGAACCACCTGGCAATGCGGCATTCAATGAGACGATTGAGAGCGCGACGATGCGCCGAGCAATATCGACCATGAAACCACAAACGAGCGTTATTTATTACAGTCAAATCCGAGGCTGCACTATACCGCATCACTCAACAGCTGGCCCAATCCGATGGCCAATTGTCGATGATATCCATCGATCATCATTCGCCGCGCGCTTCTTCTTCAGTCTGCATGCATACTCGCATCGTTGTGATGAGTGTATTCACCAAAATCACCACATAATTGTCTCCTCAACTCGAAATCACTTCATTTGACATCTCTCTTTCAAAAAATATCACTGAAAAACGTTTTTTTTTTTCCCTACTTTTCAGTTTCCTATAAAATAAATAATTTTTACATCCAAAATAATCAGAAAAAAGTAAAAAAATTTTTTTTTTGAGAAATGAAAAAAAAACGTTTTTTTTTCAAGTGTTAAAAAATTGAAATACAGAAAATTTTTTTTTTTTCACATGTTTAAGAAAATGGAATTTTTTGATATGCTATATAGAAAAAAATTTTTGAAAACAGAATTTTTTTGATGTAGTTATTGAACATTTTTTTTTATATTTGGGGATGTGGAAAAGCTGGTGTTTTTCATCGTTCTTTATGGGGATTCACCTGATGTTTTGCTGAAAATATCTTGCTCTACTGCGCGGCCATTTCGTTTTATCGTGTATCGTTTGGTAATGGAGCAAGTGTCACATTTTTCATAGGTTTTTTTTTTGCTATTTTTTTTTTTTTTTAGAGAATATAGAACATAACACGGTCGGTATGTGTGCAAGACTATGGAGAGCTATCATATATGACGTAAGAAAACTTGTTTTTATAGGTCACGATACTCTGGGGAAAATTTTTTTGAACTGGTGTATTTTCTTCTGGTATTAAAGCACGGTAAAAGTAGTTTTTTAACGTAAAACCGAAAATTTAACTGCTCTCTTTTATATATTTAAGTTGATTATCTATTTACCCAATAAATATTGAAAATAAATAAATAAATAAATAAAATAATTTTCCTGTAAAAAAATTTAAAAAAAAAAAAAAAAGAATTTTTTTTTTCATTATTTAAATCATAAAGAATTAAAAAATTTTAATGTTAAAATTAAAAACAAATTTTAAACTAAAAATTCGTAAAAAAAAAAAAATCAAATTTTTTTATTTTTAGTCACTTAAAAATTTTTTAAATTCTTCAATTAATTTAATTTTCGATTTTTCCAAGATAAAATAAAGAAAAATGAACATTATTTAATGCAAAAATAAAAAATCAATAAATAAACTAATTTTCAGGTAAAAAAATTAAAGAACGAATTTTTTTTTTTTTAGTTATAAAATCTTAAATAATTTAATAAAATTCATAAAAAAAAAAAATCAAATTTGTTTATTTTAAGTAATTTTTTGTTATTTAAAAAAATCTTAAATTAATTGAATTTTTTATTTTGAAATTTTTTTTATTTTCAAAATTAAAAAAAAAATTAAGATAAAATGAAAAAAATAATGAATATGTTTTTATTTAAAAAAAAATGTTTTTTTTTTTTTAAATAAAATTAAAATAATACGGCTGATTGTGTGGTGATGAGAGAGGAATATACAAAAGGGAAAATTTCGGGCGTTTGATGCTCGATCTCAATTACATGTTTTATCGAGTAAAATTGGACTAATGAGCGTGCAAGCAGTGTTTCGAGCTAATGATTGGAGTGAAAAAGGGAGCGATGAGACGCGCGAGTTACCGTGTGCATTCACACCCCCAGTATAGTGCGATAGGTAACGTACGAACTTGCCGTGTGACGAAGAGAAACGAGCAGCAAGGCTGCACCATAAATCCACGAGCGTTGGATTAATCGCGGCGGGTGAGACTCGTTGGAAACTAAACTAAACTAATCTAAACTCGCGTCCAGTGGCAGCTCTGATGACCCCGTGTGCACCGGGGATAAGTTGCAAAATATTCTCTTTTCCGCACGGAAATGAAACAAAAAAACACACACACTCGATAAAAATTATTTTCATCACCTCATCTGCCTAAACTACCGTCGGTAAAACTTTTATTTTCATTCGCATTTCTGTCCAGAGGGTTGTTTCATCTACCCACTGCAAGATGCCGGCCATTACTTCCCGGACATATTCTCGGTAAATTAACCGTAAAAAAAAAAAAAACGAATAAAAAGTTTTTCATTTGGTATAATATCAAGTTGATGGATGTTTTCTTGGGTGAATGCGTGCGGGAATTTTTGATGGAAGAAAAAAAAAGAAAAAGAAACATTCCTGTGATGTTGACAGTTTTGGTATATAGAACGCAGTATTTTCGGATTTTATTGCATTTTTTTTATGTACTATAAAAGTAGAAAAATGAGACGGCAAGAGATTTTAGATGTTGAAATACCTCGACAATGGCCAATCGGGTTTTTTCCGCTGAAATTGTCTTTTGTGATGATTTAAAAAAAAAAAAAAGAAAAATGAACAAGATTAAATTTTTGATGCTTTTTTTTTTCAAAGATATTGATCTAACTATTTTTTCTTTGACCAAATAAAAATTTTTTTTAATTAAGTAAATATTTTTTAATGCCAAAAAAATAGATATTTTAAATAAATTCGAATTTTATTAATGATTTTTTACTGCATTATTACTGATTTTGAGTTTTTTTTTTTCACTTTGTTTTCATTAAAATTTATGTCTAAAAATTTTTATCGTGAAAATTCACTATGAAAAATTATTTAAAAATAGTTTAACTAAAAAATAACAATTTAGTTAATAAATTTAAACTTTAATTAATGATTTTTAATTGTATTAATACTGATTTTTTCGTCTTTTTCTCTTTTTATTTTAAAAATCCATTCAAAAAATCCTTTTTTTTCGATACATAAAATGAAAAACCGAGATTTTATTAAATTATTCACCTTTTATAGCCTCCAAAAAAACTTTTTCAATATCTAACAATCAAGTTAGCTCCAAAAAAAGAATTTTTTTCGCCATAAAACTGTCAATTTATCACGATGACCAAACATTAACAACTGATTTCCGTTTAAAAACTCATTTCCAATCAGATAAATCGGTTGATAGTTGTTGAAAAGACATAAAAAACCTTAAATCTTGGATATCTGACTGGAGAAAATGCTTGAGATGGTGCTCTGATAGGACTAGGCCTTTCGTCATGACCCTAATTTCAAACACGTGAGATTACAGGCAAAAAGACACATATACTAACAGAGGAGCATTTACACCACGTGACCCCTTATCGAGGTCTTGATTTTTCGCCCTAAAACCCATGCATACTATCGAGGTTAACCCCAAAGAGTACAATATTAGTGATCACGTAGAGACTCAAATGGTGATTGCTTCAGAGAACGCGTCGTGTACTCTGCGATATTTCCAAGATAAACTCAATCTTTTAAGCAGCATTGATATTACTAATTTTAGACAATCTTTAACAAAGGCATTTTTTATATTTTCTAAGAGAAAAAAAATTTTCAAAACGTATTTTTTCAGAGATTTTCCAGTTTTCATGATTTTTTGTTTTTTGTTTTTTACCGATAACTCGATAAATAATTGAGATATCAAAAAATTTCATTAGAGTCAAATGATTACAAATTTAATTATTTATAAAAAATCTAGAATAAATTTTTTCGATATTTTGCTTTATTATCGAGATATTTAGAAAAATGAAAATTTTTAAAAACTGGGATATTTGAAAAACTATGAAAAATTTGAGAAAAAAATTATTTAAAATTTTTTTATTCTAGTAAGAATATAGTAAAAGTCATGTTTTGGCTTGTATAGTATTTTTAAAAGGACGAGTAGACATCCTACAATTAAATAATCCCTGCTGTTGGACGATAGTCGAGGAGTGACGCTTTCTCGCGGTATTCTACTACTCTTCCGTACTTTAGATTTAAATAAAATCAATTTGCGTGAGCGTAGGCAAATGTTGACTCAAGGCATTTCAATGTGGCTGACTGAACTGATGTAGAAGGAGAAAGCCGAGTCTATATATTGGTGCGCGCCACAAAATGAAGGGAAATTGTAGGTAGGAGCGTCTCTACCCAGCGTTTCAAGCCATTTGCAAACCAAATTGCCATTATTGATGGTAATAACCATACAGAGTCCCTGTGCCCCTCTGGGCCAACTGCAGCAGCCCCCCCTTTTCGTTTTGCCATGCGTATATACTGCCATCTCATTGCCAATAGTCTCAGACTCGGAATCGCTCCCTGACAAGGCCTCTTAGCGTCGACTTGATCAGCATTTTCTATAAACACTATTATAATTCGAATATTTTTCAATTAAAACATTGCGTGGCTACTGATGAGTTTTGGCACGGTGAATCGAGATGGGAAAAAAATTTTTCTCAAATTTCCCAAGGGGTGTCAAGCAGTTTTTGCGATTTTTTTTTCGTTTTTTCCTAATAACTCGGTAAATAAGCGAGATAAAAGAAAATGTTATTCTAGAAAAATGATTGGCGATTAAATTATCTATAAAAAATGTTTAATAAGTTTTCTCTCAATTTCTAATAGTTTTTCAGATATTATAGTTTTTTTTTTTGAAATTTGTATTTTTTTTAAAAATATCTCGATAATAAAGCAAAATATTGAAAAATTTTATTCCAAATTTTTTATAGGAAATTAAATTTACAATCATTTGATTCTAATAAAATTTTTTGATATCTCGCTTATTTATCGAGTTATCGATAAAAAACAAACAAAAAAAAATCCTAAAAAAATTTTTTCTCCAACAAAAACCTTTGTTTAAACAATATCTTTTAATTTTATTATAAAATATCTTATTAAAAAATAAATTTTAGAATTAAATTAAATGTATATAAGCTATGGGAATTTCGCTGATGGGAAGAAAATCAGATTGAAAAACGATGCGATAAAGAAAACGTATATATAAAGATAAAAAAAAATTTGAATATTTGAATTGTACCTCTTGTATATAAATCCAGATTAATCGTGTGTATATGCGTGTCGGCAATGCGCTCGCAAGAAGCAAGAAAGCCACTTTGTATCGACGATCCGAGTGGAATAAATCACAGTAAATGGTCACAGTCAAGTCCCAAGTCTATATCTATATGTTGTCCGATTGGTTGGCAATGGTATGAGGGTGTTTTTTCACCGGCTGTCGCTGGGGGATGAGAAACGCCGGGTAAAAAAACGCCAGATAAAACGATTGAGCTTGAGAGTATACAGTGCACGACGCGCGTTTCTCGCGCAGGTGAGAGAATTCGTTGAAGCAAATTGGTGTGATTATTTTTGATCTTGTATCAGAGCTACAATGTCTCGTGATGGCTTGGTAAAAACCCTGACAAATCCATGTGCCACACATGATGCGACCAATTTAGCTTGGGTGACAATAAAATTCGTATCGTTAGAAAATCCAAGAGGGTCGTAGTTTTTTTTCTTCTACTCTTAACTCAACCCTGACGAATTGACAATTTTAAGGAAGGGATGAGATTGATGAATGTGCTGGAATAAATCCATTCTATCGCTTGAAAATCTAAAGTTACTAGATGAAGACAACTTCGGCAAATATAAGAGTTTGCAATCAAAACGAATCGACTTGAGCCCTTTGCACCCTAATACCACGGAATACATGCTTTGAACGAAGAATAGTATCGGCTATCGATCTAAACCGATGAAATCTAACGGTAAAAATCCGAATCAGTGGTTTAAACTGGTTTAATTCCATTTTATCAAGTGAAAGTTTGTATAATACATGAATTTTTTTTATTAATCTTTCAATAACTCGGTAAATAATAGAAATAATAAAAAATATCATAAGAGTTAAATAATAGATAATTAAAATTTCTACAAAAAATAATAAATACATTTTTTTGATATTTTGCTTTATTTTCGAGTTATTTTAAAAAATGAGTTTTTTTTTTTAAAATTCAAAATTTCTTAAAAAGTAAAAGAGATAGAAAAAAATTGTTTGATATATTTTTTGTAGAAAATTTAATTGTCAATCATTTAGGTTATATAAAATTTTGTTGTATTTTCATTATTTACCGAGTTATCGCGAAAAAACTAAGAAAAATCGTGAAATATTAAAATTTCTAAGGATTATTTTGAAAAATCTTGAGAAAAAATGTTAATAGAATTTTTTTTATCTCGATTTAATGTTTAAAAATTAATTTTAGATGTGTTTAGAAGATTTTTAAAATATTTATAGTGACATAGTTGCTGGTTTGATTTTAATTGGAAATTTTGATTGAGATTTTTTTGTTAGTTTAGTTAGCACTTGCTTGGATTATATTTGACCCTTGTTGCAACTGTTCTTTGGGTTGTGACGACGAGAAATTCCGTGTGTAGCTTGATGGCTAAAAGTCGTTATATTACATTGCCACGGGGTTGCAAAGTGAATTCCCGAGTTTCTCTTTGCTCTCAACGAGCTTGGATTTTTTTCCTTTGTTATTCGCCAGGTTTCTACTGTATATTTGTAGTTAGGATTTTGGCTAGGGTAGTTTTCTTTCTTTCTATAGTAGAAGATGTATAAAAATGTCAGGATAAATGTACTCCGAGCTCGAGAGAGACTTTCTTTTCGATCCTTTGCTGTCACCTCGCAAATTTTCAATGCACTCACACACAAAGTGTATTTACTGTACGTGAGCTTGCGGACGAGTCGTTGAATTGCCACAACTTTCAAATGGAACTTTACAACTTGGCTACGCCATCAACAGAAAGTCGTGATGACAGGTCAGCCGGAAAATGCAGTTGGGCAAAAGGGTATAACTCAGCATTGAAATATTAAGAACCATTGAGTAGTAACAAGTTTTTTAAAGAAATTTCAAACATAAATTTTTCTTAAAAATTTAAAAATCTTGCAAATTTTCATCATGATTTTTTTTCAATTTTGTATCGATAACTCGGTAAATATTAGAAATAATAAAAAAATTCATGACAGTAAAATAATTGAAAATTTAATTTTTTATAAAAAATGTAGAATAAAAATTTTTGATATTTTGCTTTGTTCTCAAGTTTTACGACATTTAGGCGAATTCTCTTGAAAAAAAAAAAACGTATTGGGTTTCGCAATTTTTTTGTCGATGTGCGGCCATATTGTTTGTAGATAATTTTTAAAAAAGTCCCTATTTCCAAGTAGGGTAGTAAAAAAAAATGAATTTTTAAGCACTATACTATTATATACAAGTGAATAATAATTAATAAATGCTTTTTAAAATAAAAATTGATTATAATTCAAAATATCTGAATTATAAGTGATATACAAGCAAAATATTAATTTATTTTTATACAGCGATTTATCTATACATTGGCTAAAAAACAATTTTTTTAAATGAATAAAAATACATAATAAAAAAATCTCTTTTTTACATAAAAATGAAAAACTGAATTTTTTCTATAAAAAATTTTAAATATCCAATTATAACATTATCATGTATCCTCCACACCTAATAATACATATATTCATAATATCTGTCATACATAAAACATTTTTTACAAGCCCTAAACTCATATTTACCTCATCATCAAAATTCGAAAAAAAGAAAAAAATTAAAAACCGCGGCACACAATTTATAAACGAACGAATATTTCAATATTGGGCGTTATAAAAATCCCATGTGGTAGAGTATGTAATTTAAAAAAATACTATAGTCATATAATTTAGAAATAAAAAAAAATAGATATCCCATATAGGATTTTATGAAAGATTTGAATTTTTATTTTGTTTTTTCGTGTATATATTTCGTCGAGCGGACATCTTTGTTACAAGGATGATTGTCGGTTTCTTTGGATCTAAAACACACCTTGTGCTGCAGCACATACACATTACATGGCCGTAGAACCCTCGCATCTCGTTCCTTTCGTCGTGGCTTACCCCAAAAACAAGAAATGTATGCTAAACTTATGCGGACCGACGATAACTTTGCATACCAGATACCAGACACCGATGGAACCCGGGTAAACCGCACGATAACACCCAAAAGACTGTACACAAGAATATATCCACCTGTATGCCGGCATCGTTTGCCGAATGGTCTATGAGCACCCTAAATTTTCTCGCACCCCGATGTGTGTCGCTCCACTCGTTTTATCGCGTAAATTCTTTGCGACTTGACCGCGCGCCATTCAAAATGGCCAATTTATAAAATGGAGGATCGAGCAAGGCAGAGAAATAATGGGCAAGGTTTTTTTTTTTATGGTTTTTTCTATATGGGGAGGATTCATGCGCCAGCATTGTCACACGCGTGATTACTCGCTATTACTTATGGAACAGTTGAATGTAGGCAAGCGAGAAATGCATCATTAGTAGGGCGCATTGGGGCGTTTATCAGAGGGTGAATTTTCGACGACAATTTGTATATCAAGATGTTGGGTTATATAGTTGGATAGAAAAATATTCACGACCCTTTATTACTGTTTATTTATTACTGAAAAAAGAAAAAAAAAAAAAGTATTTATTGCGTTTAGGGCGAATTTAGACACACGCGTGATTAAAATTATTATTTTGGTGGGTTTTATTTACTTATGGGGTAGTATTAAAGGGTAGTTTTTAATGAGATGTAGGCTCTTTTTTATTTTATGTCAGATTTTTAAGAAATTTACTAAAAACGTAACTATATTACAACCGTTCTTATGGCGCGACTTTTGAAAATTTTGGTATTTTCTGACTTAGCTCGTCGAACTGATTTAAAAAATATATTTAATCAAAAAGTTTGTATTTGTTTAGAAATGGCAGTAAATTGAAATTTTTGAAAAAATGAAAAAAATCCGATTTTCGATGATTTTGTTTAAAATAACTTTTGAACGGGTTTTTTTTAAATATTTGTTGAGTTTATCCGAAAGCTGATTAAATAAGCTAATACTACTTTTGTTTAATAAAATTTTTCAAACTCACAATCATATCAAAATAAAGTACTAGTTGTTAAAAATCTTCTTAACTTTTTTTAACCAAAATAACGTATCCAAAATTGTTCTCAAATTTAAAATTAAAATATCTTAAAAACCACGAAAGATAGAAATTTTTTTCAAGAAATCATTTTTATAGAGAATTTAAATAACTACAAAAAAGGTCCTTAACAATATTCTTCAAATTCGCATCCTTATCAAGATATTAACCGTTAAAATCCCAAACTTTTTTCAAGTAAAAAAAAATTATCTTAGCTGTTTAAATTAAAATATCTTCAAAACTACTGAAGATAGAAAATTTTCTAAAGATACCTTTTTTATCAAGAATTTTATTATCTACAAAAAAGGTCTTCGAAAAAATTCCTCTATCTCACATCCTCATCAAGATATCAGCAATTAAACTACACCCAACTTTTTCATCACGTTATCCTCTTTTAGTTTGTCTCTCTAATCTAAACAAACCATTGAATAAACTACTTAAAAATTAAAAACTACTCTCAATCCATCATTAACTTTATAGATACTGAAGTTGAGTAAATTTAGAACGCAGATAACACTGGAATATCTGCGGGGGAAGTGGCAAACTCATTAAAATTTACCTTGCTTAATTTTCGAGTTGCTCAACGGAACTAATTATTGTCGCATATACAGTGGTGGACAGGGGTGTGTGTACATATATGGGGGTGGTAACAATGCAGCCAAATGTGTAGAATATATGTGGGCAGAGGAAGAGGAGCATTGTTGGTAAATTCAAAGGACGAATCGTGTATATTGCAGCACTTGGTGGATACTGGCATGGTAAGGATGCGCTAAACGACAAGTTTATTTACACCTGCTGCATTGTGGCATCCTGAGAATACACATGACTTCATTATCTCCTTTATATATACACACGTAACTTCATCTAGCTAAATTCATCTTTTAACTGATGGCGCTGTGGTGGTGGGCGCGTTTAGCCAGAGAGAATATGAAAATTGAATTAAAATGTTTTATGCATTTTACCTCGGGCATTTCGTACGGTTCAATGCTTTTGGAATTCGGCATGACTTGTATAATACGCTAGGAATATAAAGGCGATTTTGTCTGCAGAGACTTGCAAAAGGGAAAATGGGGAGGAAAAAAGGTGAATTCGGGGTGGAACGTGTAGACAGAATGTTTCTCGAGTCGATGGACACGTTCGGGGATACATTTATGTACGTGCACCCAGGTGGAATGGCTAAGGATGTCGAGGACATGGCTGGGAAACTGAGCGTACGAAGATAGCGAAAAATCCTTGAGTACCGCAATCGGACCAATTTCGTGTAATAGTGAACGAGGATCCATGAACAAAGGCTTTTATCGTAAAATAGAAGACGAATTGAATGAAAATATTGTTTCAAATGCATTGAAATCTCGTTTTTGAGAAAATCAATCGAATATTTCTACGCTTTTGTCGAGTATTTTCTTAAAATATCCAACAAATTTATTCTTATGCTTTGTATTTATTTTTTTTTTTTTTACATTTTCAGGTGTTTTTACTTTTTTTAAGTATAGTTACTTGACGGTTTTGAACTATTAAATTTGTTGGAGAAATTGTTTATTTAGAAAAATAAATTTTTTGAAATTATTAAAATCATGAGTTTTGTATGTTTATTGAAATTTTAGGTGTTTTAATCGCGAAATAAAGGTTTTTTAACTAAAATTCTTTGGTTATTAAATGTTTAATTTGTTAAAAAAAATTTATTGAATATGAAATGTTGAAAAAAAAAAAAAATTTTTTTTAGAATCAAGAAAATCGACAATTTTGCGGTTTTGTTGAAATTTTAGGTATTTTAGTGAATAAATAAAGGTTTTTATATGAAATTCTTTAAATTTAAAATGTCAAGTTTATAATAAAAATTTATTTGTTTAGAATTATTGCAAAAAAAAAAAATTTTTAGAATCATGAAAAACGTTTATTTCGTTTTTTTCCGAAGTTTTAAGGATGTTACTCGATAAACAAAGGTTTTTTATCGTTAAATATAAGAGACAAATCGAATAAAAATATTATTTCAATGAATTGAAAACGTGTTTTTGAGCAGAAATGAACTAAATAGTTTTTTTTTCGATTTTTTTTTCATGGAAGAAATTTTAAATTTATTTGAATTTATCTTTTAATTATTGTTTTTAATGATATTCAACTGTTACAACCTTTTTAAAATGCAATTGCTTAAAATCTAACTGTTAAATGAATGAAAAAAAAAAAAATTATTTATTAAGAAATCATACAGAAAAATTTTTTTTTTTTCGTATGAAAATTATAAAATTTTGTGATTTTTCAAAATGTTAGATATTTAAATGAATAAAAAAACAGTTTTAAATAAAATTATTCAAAGTTTAAATGTCATATCCATGAAAAAAAAATTTTTTTTTATAGTTGTATAATAAAATTCATGAATTTACTGATATTTTAAATATTTCAATAAAAAATAATTTCAACTACATTTTATAATAGGTATTTTCGTTGAAGAAAATCGTTTTGAAATTTTTAAATTTAAAAATAAAATTCCTCAAGTGACATTTTTCATTTTTTTGTTGATTAAATTTTTAGCTTAGAAGTCGCATTTTAGACGTTTAAAATTTTTTCTATACGATAATCTGCACTCATGCGAAAGAAATACCACGCGCGATTGAGATTCCCCGTTACGCGTGCTTCACTTAAGAAATTTACGCAACGTTAGTCCGCGCCAAGTATTGCAATATCGATACAGACTTTATGCTATGCGATTTTTCTCTTGTCAATCCAGTTACAAATTTTTTCATTGTTAAATTGTCGTCGGTGAATATTTTTCATCTTTTCATCATTAGGGCATATATACATGTACTCGATTATGCTTGCTTGCAGAATGTTGCTAGTTTTTTTTTTTTATTAGAGGTAAACCTGCTTAGCAGTTTACTCATCCTCTTGTTTTTTACGGTGGAGAGACGTTTTAGAGCGGAATTTTACATAAAACACGTCCAGCGTCCGAGCGTGTATATATAGTTTGCAAAAGAGACCCGAGAGGTAAGGGAGATGAAGATGAAAAGCTTGTAAAAACTTTTAAAACTGAAAATTGTGTGGTTTTCATGTAAAAGAGATTTTTTTAGCAGGTTTCCCCAGTGAAAAAAAAAAATATTCTTTAAAACAAAACTCAAACATTAAGTATAAAAATTTTTTTCTAATTTTTAACTTGCAAGAAAAAAAAATTTACATTGAAAAATTTGTTTCTCATAAAAAATTTAATTTCCCCTACTATTTAATCATCGATTATTATTATTTAAAAACTTAAAAATCTATATATCACGTGTTTAAATTTAAAAAATCAAAAATTATACTATTTAAATCAAAATATCTTTAAAACTACTAAAGATAAAAATTTTCTTCAAGAGACCTTTTTTGTAGATAATTTAAATACCTATAAAAAAGGTTCTTATCAAATTTTCTCAAATTCACATCCTTATCAAGATATTAACAGTTAAAATTTTTCCAACCAAACGGACGTATATTAAAAAAAAAACTATTTATCTATTTTAAATCAAAATATCTTCGAAAATACGAATGATAGAAATTTGTCTCAAGAGACCTTTTTTATCGAGAATTTTATTATCTATAAAAAAGATTCTCATCAAAATTCACCAAACTTGCATCCTCATCAAGTTATCATCAAAAAAAGCACCCCGAACTATTAAACTTAAAAAATTTTAATTAAAAAATGCTTCAAAATTAAAAAACTGCTCTCAATCAAACAAAATATAAAAACAAATATATTTCTTAAAACAAAAACAAACATTTTTAATGAAAAAAAAATTTTTTTTTTTCAATTTTCAAGTAAAAAAAAAAAACGGTTGACATTAATTATGAATGTTTTGTGTTAATTTACACTTTCATGTCTTGTAAAATGGTAAATATAATTACTAAAATATGTTTAAAATGTTTAATTAAAATGTATACAAGTGTTTATGCATTTAACAAGCGTTTTTATGCGTTTTTAAAGCATTTAAAGTGTTTAAAAAAATTAAAATAGACTCTGAATTTATTTAATTGCTATTTTTGACGGTGTAATTAATTAAAACACTCATATATATATCCAACTAACCTTTTTTAACTGGTTAAAATTGAAGAATAAAAAAATTTTCGTATTATAATAGGCATCAGGGTGCAGGCGCGGATACAAAACGGAAGAGCAAAATGCGCGCGAGATTCACTGCACACAATGTTAAAGAATAATTAACGTTGACGTATTCTTCGCAATTACCAGTGCCTCAAACCGGAAATAATTTAGAATTATATTCTATGCAAAGGCAACAAACAATACACGTTGAATTGCGCCTTTATTTTACACTCAAAAGAAAAATTTTTCATTTCTTTTTTTTTTTTTTTTTAATATTTCACAATATTACAAAAAAAGCATGGAATAATTTTTTTTTTTTCACTGATGAGCAATTTATGTCGACGATGACAGCGACCACCAACGTTGCTCAATTGCAAGATGCCAGTGAGACATGCGATCGCACTTTTTTCAACGGCTCGACTCGGCATACACTTAAACTCATCAATATTCAATGCATCCACGCGAATTACCTTTGGAGTAAGACGTTGAATGCTTCTTAATCAGCGTGTCTATTAATTGCCGCACTGTTCACCATAAAAATCCGCATGATTTGGCTGTTTAAAATTCTTCCAGACTGTGAGAGAGTGTTGAGAGATAGCGGGAATGTTAAAAACGACGTGAAATCGTTAGTTTAAGTTGTTTTAATTGGTAAATATCTTGTTATGATCAATTTATCGATGAAAAATGTACATCATTTAAATGTTTTAAATTCCGATGGACATGAAAATTACGTAGAATTACATTGGAAACTGTGAAAATTAGTTGGAAATATTAGTTTAAATAATTAGAAGTAGAAACCTGATGGAAATGTTTGAGAAATTTTATGTTTTTTGTGAATTTGATGAGTTTTTTTATTGATAACTATGGTTAATATGGAAAATAACAAAAAAATGTTATTTATATTAATTAATTGGAAATTAAGTTTGCTATAAAAAATGTTAAATAACTTTTTTTTTGTACTTCTAAAAATTTTTTAAATATTTGAAATTTTTAATTTTTCAAAATATCTCGAAAACCGATTGAAATATTGAAAAAATTTATTCTACATTTTTTATAGAAAATTTAATTTCTGATTATTTTAGTTTAATAATATTTTTCGCTATCTCGCTTATTTGCTGAGTTATGAATAGGATTAAAAATATATATATCATAGATGGCATTTTATCGAAGCTTTAAAGCCCTAAAAAGCACGTGAAATAATCGGAAAAAATATTAAATTAATTTTAAACGATAAATTTGAATACTTTAATTAATAAATATCCTGATATTCTGCATTAGAAAGAGAAAAATCTTAATAAATCGTTGATTTTTAATTATTTAGAATTTTTTTTATGCTTGAAAATCTAAAAGGAATCGAAACTATTAGTTTGGAAATGTTGATCTTTACTGTAAAAAATAGTCACCAAATTCATGTGCCTCTACAAAAGCTGTATTTTGGGGGGGATTTCACATAGTTTCGTTAAAATAAACAGAAAAAAATCTAAAACTTTTGGATAGATTCACTGCAAAAAACCATAAAAAACGACCTAAACCTCCTCCTCGGCGCAGTCATCAATTTATTACTTTCCCTAGAGTCTATAACACAACCTAATTCCATTCAGAACTCGACACAACTTAAAATTTTAGTCTGAAATACACAAAATAACATGCAGTACATATACACGTACTGCATTTCATGTATTTTTTTCATCAACCAATCACAACGCGCGAATAAATGTTTAAATTTACTGCAGCTGTTTTTTTTTGCAATCAACCAATCACAGCACGAGAAAATTTCTAACAACCAATCAGCAAAATGTCACATTTTGCCTGGGGATAAAAATCTGATTTGTCCCCAAAATCGGGGAAACATTCGTTGCTAAGAATTTACTTTCCTTATTACTGCACTGAATTAAAAAATTCTAAGCTCAATAGAAAAAGTGTCATCGACTTTATAGATGTATCTGAGGAAAAATTCGGATAAAAAAAATTATTTGCAGAGATATTTCAAATTGAAACATTCGAAAATCCCAATTTTTCCTCGTAAAGATACTCGATTGTCTCTACTTGAGACTCGACTATATACATACCGAGTCTCCTGATTGATAAATAATGAGTTGCAGCAGTTGGTAGTTGTTAGTTACGAACGGCTTGTGTCGGATCGCAAGAGTCATGACTCTCTGGATATCCAGCTCTGCGACGTCGTTGCAGGTAATAACGCCTCATTAAACTCTGCATTAGCTCATTAACCAATAAACTCACTCGGTTAATTGCTTACCCACACGTACTTCCGGCTTTTGCCTCTCTCAAAAAATCACTTTTTTCATGTGTCCGAAATTCTCAATTAAATAAAATACCGTATTTTCTGAAACAAGCCGAACAGTTGGACTGCGTATAGACGGAAATGAATGTGACTCCTCTTCTGGAACGAAATAATTGCTCCTGGAAATGCCTCGAGATACTTTACCACACGGTATACAAGATGAAAATCGAAATTTCACCGGGTTAATGGGTCGTAACGCGACTCTATAAATTTTGTTTCGCATTTTTTTTGTTTCAAGTGGATTAGAGACAAGATTATTTCGGCATTTTAGGCTTTAACAGGCACCAGGTTTGCTCTCGTATAGTTGGATATTTACTCGTGTCCTGCCACGTGTATAATCGCCGAGATGTGTCCAGCTTCTGGTCGGCTTAGTAGTCGTGTGTGCTCGCGAGTGCGGGCGCAGTTTTGCAGGATCCTCTGGACATCAGTGCAGGTGCAGGCCGCACTGCAGCTGTCTCACGCTCTGTATATCGCGAGATTATTTATAT
Organism: Macrocentrus cingulum; assembly: GCA_002156465.1. Taxonomy (NCBI): domain Eukaryota; kingdom Metazoa; phylum Arthropoda; class Insecta; order Hymenoptera; family Braconidae; genus Macrocentrus; species Macrocentrus cingulum. The sequence goes on along the minus strand of MVJL01002931.1, from coordinate 2,537 downwards.
ACAGCGCTTGCAATATGCCCGCGTCTTTGTGGAGAATTTTTAATTCGCTTGTTTTTTACTCGGCGTCGTTTTACTCCACTCGCCGTATCACGTCTTGTGACACTGGGAGCGTGCACGCGATATTTATTGTTCGCTTGTCATTCTCATGTTATTAGTTCATACATGATCGAATCCTGTCGCTCATAAACATTCTTCTTGAAAACTTGTCAAACGCGATATTCAGTTTTTTTTTTTTTTTTATAAACTTGAGATTTGTCGACAAGCGGAATTTTCTTGGAAATATTTTATACTCTGCAGTTTTTAATATCACTGGAAGTTTTTCATTTTTTTTTTTTGTAGTGTGCATTATTGGTATACAGAGTTGTTTTGTGTCTTTGAAGTTTTTTTTTAATATCCGGAAAAATGGGGATTTCTTTTTCTATTCTTTGAAAATGGAAAAACTTGGGGAATTTTTTTTTTTTTTCTTTTGTTTTATAGAGAATAAATTACAGTTTAATTGGTAAATTAATTGTAATCGAATTTTTTATACGTAAAAATGGGAAAAATAAGTTAAAAATTTGATTTATTGTTGAAAAAAAAAAAAAATATGAAAAATTTTTTTTATATTATTTCAAAACAATTTTTAAGTAAATTTTTTTTTCAATAATATAAATTTAATGTCCAAATTTGTAAAATTTACAGAAAAAAAAAATCAAATTTTTAATAAAAAATCAGTCGAAAATTTGATTGATTGTTTTAAAAAAATATAAAAAATTTTTTTAATATTATTTCTAAACAATTTTTAAGTCGAAAAAGAATAAATTTTTTTTTGATGATAAAAATTACAAAAAATGAGTTCTGAAGGTGGAAAGAAATTTTTTTGAAAAAACTCATGAAAAAACTTGAATTTTTTCTAAACAATGTTGAAAAGTTGAAAAAAAAAAATTTTTTTTTTTGGTAAAAAAAATCAAAAATCATGAGAAATGAATTTACGATGTTTGAAATTAATAATTTGATGAATTTTTTGAAAATAGGGAAAAAAAAATTTCCAATTTTTGCTAGACCACCTATGCGATTCACCCGCGTGGATTTTTCGTGTCCATTGGGACGATCGCAGAGACGAAGAGAGCCAAGATCAGGTTTCGCACAAAATCCGACGACGAAAGAAGCGAGCTGAGCGATAAAGGCAGAGCAAAAAACAATCAACGTGAAAGGGCCATGCCGACATACACACACGGGCGGACGTGAGATGCGATGAGCGAGTGGCCGAGAGCGCTGGTGGGTCAGACGAGCCGGAAGACTAGAAAAACTGGATTAATTAGCTCAGGGTAGGTCCGTAGGGGCTGGCTTTCGCTTTCTCGTTCAGCTGGCACGACTCGCACGTCTCCGCGCGCTCCCTTTACCCTCACGTCGCCCAACTCTGTCTTTCTTGTTAGTCTTCCGACTGTTTTTTGCACACGATACACTCTTTATCCGGGGAAAACCTTGGGCCCTGTTCCCACGACTAAATCCTCTGCCCAGTCAATGCCCATCAACACGCGATTTTTTATTTTTATTTTTTCTTAAACTATTTTACCATCGTTTGCACGATTTTTAAAAATTTTTGTTTTTTCAAATCTTTTCAAAATTTCAAAAAAAAAAAAACTATTTTTAACAATGTTCTCTAGAGTCAAATTTTGCAAAACTCAAAACAAAAAATTCCAATTATTTTTCAATTAAAAAATTTTTTTTTATTTTCTGAAATTTTGAAAAAAAAAAAAAATTGTTGAGTTTTTAAAGTTTAATTTTATAAAATTAAGGAAGAAACTTTTATTTGCAATTTCGGAAAAAAACTTTTTTCTAAAATTTTGGAAAAAAAATTTTTTTTTTTTTTCAAATCTTATTACCTAAAGTTTATTTGGAGAAAATTTTTTTTTTAGCTTGTATTTTTTGAGAAAATTGGAAAAAAAATTTTATTTATTTTTTTATATTTTTGATTTTTTTAAATTTAGGTTTGCGTGTGTTATGTGGTCGCGTGTCGGCTGACCTATATTTCAAAACGATCGATTGTCTCGTCTATACTGTGGTGGTGAAGGTTTAAGGCAAGAGGTCAAACATTTAATTGAAAAATACACATGAACAACTATTTTTAAAGCTGTCGCGTATGTTATTGAGGTGACATCGCGACGATTTCAACCATCCAGAAATACTTCTCAAATTGTACTTATTGCAAAAGTAAATCAATTTATGATGTCCCCTGAAATTACATAATTTATCATTGTGTTTTATCGATCTTTCGCCTACTTATTTATTATTCCAACATTCATCCACTCGATTCTGAGTATATTAATCATATACATATTATTACTACTACACGGAGAGAAAAATCACAGAATTTTTGCCCGCCGAAACAGGTAAAAATTACCGTTCTCTCTACTAAAGCTGGCGTGAATGGTAGGCACGGGAAAATTTCCCGTGCTGCACAAGAAAAATTATCATGCCTCCAAGAAAAAGTCATGTTGGGCTAGGAAAAAGTCATGTTGGCAGAAGAATATTTTTGGTGCTTCAACGTAATTTTT